>CAEFZX010020891.1:0-40397 GCA_903066825.1 Alfaro cultratus | reverse complement strand
CCATTTTGGGGTCTTTACACAGACACACAAATGGAAATGAAACGGCAGGCTTCGTGCAGTTATATATCCCAGCATGCACCGCGCGCTTCTTCTTCTTTAGATTTTAATGGCAGCTTGCATCCATTATTGTTGCACTACTGCCATCTATTGAATCCTAATATATATACCTCAAATTTTCATAATGAACCCAGCATGCACCGCGCGCTTCTTCTACGGGGGAAAATGAAGTCGGCGGCTGCTTACCGTAGTTGCGAGACCTGTTGTGGCTCAATATTGGTCCATATATAAGGCGCACCAGTTAATAAGGTGCACTGTCGGCTTTTGAGAAAATTGAAAGTTTTTAGGTGCGCCTTATAGTGCGGAAAATGCGGTATTAATAAGCTAATGTTTTGCTATAATAATGGCCTACACAGTGAGGTAAGACACACTATTGGGTTGGCTCTGCTGCATTTTTGCAGAGTCAGCTCAAGACATTGCTCAGATTCTTTTAAAAGGATAAGTGCGATTATGAATATCAATGAAATGTATTTAGTTTCGGTATTTCAGTTCAAAAAGTCAGAGTAGTATTTAATGTAGATTCATTCCACACAGAGATCTATCTCATGTTTTAAATGTAGAGCATAACTCGTAATTGTTTTTAATAAGGAAATCTGGGCTTACTAAAATGAGTCTGCATGTACTGTACATGAACTCAGCACTTGGTTGGGGCTCCTTTTGCATGAATGAATGCATCAGTGTTGCATGTCATGGAGGCCATCGGCATGTGGTTTGTGAAGCTCAAGCTAGCTTTTAGGTTCTCATCTCTCTTTGACAAACAGATATTCCCTGTCAGTTTCACTTTTTGAATTGAATTACTGTAATAAACATTTAGATGATATTCTTTTTTTTTTTTACCCTTATGCCCCCGTTTGTGTTGTTGCTGTGAGGGATTATGACTGAAGTGCTGAAGACATTAACTCTTTCCTGCTTATACAACATGAATGCAGCCATGTGATTGTACACTACCATGAACTTTGCACTCTTTAGGGCCGCTGAGAACAATAAGGAAAACTAGATAAACCACTCATGTTATTTACCAGAGCTATTGATTTTCTGTAGTAGACTAATTTAGTAGTTCAACATTATGACATAATCATACTGAGATGAACTGCAAATCCAACTTGTGTTTCAGAGCTATTTGTGTGTGTGTGTGTGCGCGCGCACACGCTTGTGTGTGTGTGTGTGTGTGTGATATTCCACATGCGTTATTATGTGATCTTTTTGTGATGTAGATAACTTCACAGATGCAGCAGTGAGTGGTCGAATTAATGGTGAACATAAGGAGAAAGATCTGGAACCGTGGGACGGAGGAGACACTCACAACTCTGACAGCCTCGAGTCCCTGGACACAGATGTGGTGAGATCAATCACGCAAACGCATCAGACACGTTGATATCAGCTTGTGTCTGATGGGGTAACGTTCTCACAGGAGTGAAAACGGTTGTCCTTTGTTAAAAAGCTTACATGACAAATTTGCCTCGCTTTCCTACTTTGTCTCTACAATCAGTCAAACGGATGGGACCCAAACGACATGTTCAAGTACAATGAGGAGAAGTATGGAGTGCTGTCTACATATGACAGCAGCCTGTCCACATATACGTAAGCAGCATTCTGTTTTTCTTTTTTACTGTCTGTGTTATTTATATTAAAATATCTTAGCATTATCAATATTTATATAAAATTGACTTTTTTGAGCTTTATATCATGTTAAAATGTAATTTCCTTGACAAAAACATACATGGAGTGTTACTTTAGTCATTTTGGCAGCCATTTTGTGGTGGTTAAACACTTGCACTCAAAAAGCGCTGCCTAATTCTACAAAGCTCGAGCTGAGCTTCTGCATCACAAAGTACTCCTTCCCCGTGCCTCCCCAACTCAGCTCCCCCAGACTAGCGGCAGCAGCAGTTGACAAACACCTTGTGGAACTGCTTGTTTGCTAAGTTTATTATGCAAACTACTTCTCAGTTGTAAAACGGCATAATGGATGAACATTTTTGTGTTGATGTGCATAGGAGAATAGGAGATTCTTAAAGAGATGGGCGTCAAATTGAGAAGCTAAATTTCTTTTATATTATGTTTGATATGCACAGCATTTTCATAACAACTGAAAATGGCACTATGTGCCTGGAAAATACATAATGCTGCTTATTTAAACCAATCTTTATGTAAATAGATCTGCTGGTCATATGTTTATTTTTAAGTTTTGACCCATTACCTAAGGAGACTCACACTCAGTTTATCATTTTTGTGATTAAACAAAAACCAAAAACTTAAAGTCCCACCTTATTTAGTGAGTCTTTGTCCTTCTGGACATCGTTCTGCAGGGTCCCCTTGGAGCGTGACGACTCGGAGGAGTTTCTGAAAAGGGAAGCTCGTGCCGCCCAGCTGGCAGAGGAGATAGAAGCCAGCGCCACATATAAAGCTAGGGTGGCCCTCGAAAACGACGAGCGCACAGAGGAGGAGAAATACACGGCTGTGGTGCGAGGGGAGAGGGAGACTCCCACGCTCAGCAGGTGAAATGAGGTTACACACATTAAGAACTTAAAGGTTGGATACTTTTGCTGTCTTCTGTTAATTGCAGTTAGCAGCTATTATTTTGCACCAAACTCGGATGACATTCTGTGTTCACTGACTCCCACAAATATTCAACAATATCTTTGATGTATATTTTAATGATGGGGCTTAAAATGTAATGTTTGTTGCTGTTTCATAACTGATTACTGTATGAACTGCCTAGCTGCTGAAATGTGTGACACAAATAAACTTGACTTTTAGGAGACAGAAAATTTCAAGATTATTATAGTGTTGAACTGATCCTCATTTTGTGTTTGTGTATCTATTTAGAGAGAACAAGTACATTCCTCCGGGTCAGAGGAACAGAGAAGCAATGTCATGGGGTGCAGGACGGCAGAATTCACCTCGACTGGGTCAGAGCTCAGCAGGAGCCTCAGCTTCTCGACCAGGATCTCATGACTACAGTCCCAACACTGGCCCGGACCAGAGGGTGGTGAACGGAGGTATGTTAACCAATCAGTGACAGACTACTCAGAGTAAGCAGAATACTTTTAAGTTATCAAGCAACCTCGTTCCGACTTAATTCTGATGTAGCAGTAGGAGCCAAGGAATCAGGATTACAGCTCTAAAATGAACCTATTAGATCAGAAAGGAGTTCAAATGAACTCCACTTTTGGGAGTACAGCCAATCAGCAGCAAGTAAAATGAATATCCCTCCTGGATTGGCTGCTTTGCAAACGTCCACCAATAGCGTGTCAAATAGCAATGTGTATTTTATATATATATATATATATATATATATATATATATATATATATATATATATATATATATATATTAGATACATATATTTTAGATATGCTCTACAAAAAAAGACAGAATAGCTGAGTTTTCAGCAAATAATTTGGAGTTGCTTTCCACAGAGAAATCTACAAATACTCAAAAGCAAGTAGGCTAGTGTCCAATTTAAATCATATATATATAGCAAAAAAATATTAACAGTATTTTTGCCAGTTTCCACTGGAGAAAACTTTCCAGGAACCAGGGTTGTTTTCTGGGGTGATTAGCCTTTTTCACAAAACATTTCCATCATAAAGATGAGTCACCTCTGAGCTCCGCCTGGACATTAATAATTCACAACAAATGTACTCCAACTGTAATTAGTCCTCTTGATGCTCCAACATGATGATGGAATATTTGGTATCTTAGTTGCTCTCCTCTAAATTCATTAGATGCTTGGCACTTTAATTATAAAAAAAAACTTTTAGAAAATTGACAGTTGCTGTGATGACAAACTCTTATGATAGTTTGCAGGTTGAAAGGTGATTATCTGATGTTAAGTTGTTTTGCCCTCTGACGAGTCGAGGAAAAAATTTGAGAAAAAACTCTGAGTGCTTTTTAAAATGCTGCCAGAACTTTAAGCCAGTAATTCACTTCTCTTTTACTAGCACATGATGAAATGTCACATTGACCTGACCAAGATTTAATTTAGTTTTTTCAGATTCAATTTTTGCATGTTTTTGTTTGTGTAGAAAGAGTGAAAATTTTCCCTTTCATCTTGTGAACTGAATGTCTGGAATATTTTATTTGTTCCCTCAGTTAGAAATTATTTTCTGCTTTTTATTATTTGCTCCTGTTTAAATCAAACTTCCTGTTTTGCTGCTATGTTTATTAACTCCTCTCCTTCCTGTTGCTGCTGCACATTTATGTTTTCTCCTACTCTTTGTTATCCTTGATCATTTGTCCTTGCCTTTTTTAGGTTCATCCCATTGGCCCTCACCCTGTCCGTCTCCCTCCTCTCGTCCCCCCTCTCGTTACCAGTCTGGCCCCTCCTACTTGCCTCCCCGGGCAACCACGCCCACCAGGCCACCCTCCAGGCCCCCCTCTCGGCCTTCCAGACCTCCCTCTCATTCATCTCACCCCTCCTATCCCTCCTCTTCATCCTCCTTTTCTCAACATGGCCCCACGTCACCAGCCTCCACTCTGCCCAAACGCATGTCCTCAGAAGGTATCCACATAGGTTGAGCGCACCTGGGCAAAGGCATGAGATGGAGATTGAGGGGCCGACCTTGGCATTGAATTGAATTTGAATTGTAAAAGTTGTAAAAACATTTCCTAAAGCTTAACAAAAAAAAAATCCTTCCATGGATAAATTTGCCCAGGTGTTTTGTGGAACAGAAACATCTGGAAATTGCTTCTTCTGATTTGGGGTCTGACCTTAAACGCCCATTTTAATGGCAAGAATTTGGTTGTAACTCCTTATCAGTGTGTGAGGCAATTTCACCTCGGCATGTGGGTGCATCAAGGTCTGTGTGTGTGTGCTGTTTTTCCTGTGTGTCTGTTGTTTTAACCACATAAAAAGAACATGTGAGTGAGGCACCAAGTTTTCACAGTAACCTGAGTTCGTCTGTTTCAAAGTTATTAGCTTAAATATGGCTCCGCAGTATCTGTCCAAAACCAAACAAGTCCTCCGTCATTTTAGCAGTCTGATCTCTGACTGTGGCACGTTTCAAGTCCTCATCCCTCTAGTTTTTCTTCATTCTGTGATTCAGTTTTGAGTTTGTGTCTGGTTCACTTGGCAAGACAAAACTCTTTAATTTGTTTGGTAACGCTGGAAAAAACAAAAACAACTTATGATGCTGAAAAACACCTTCTCTGAAAGAATGGTGCTGCTCTAAAGTATTCATACCCACTGAACTGGTTGTTTTACAATCGCAAACTTAATTGTATTTTATTGATATGCATACATCTGCACAGCTTTGTTCACATCTTCTTGTTCATGTATTTGTTTGGTTTCCACTGAATTAAATGAAGTTCTTCTGTCTTCCTTCCTCTGCTCCTTTCCACTGATTTATTTTCTCACTTCCCACTTCACTTATTTGGGCTTTGAAAGGCTTGATGTGGTGTTTTTGTCACATGAAACTTTGTTCTTTACTAACACGCATGTCCTTGTTGTTTGATGTGATATTTATATTTGGGTTCACATTGACACAGATGAGTTTGTATTTAACGCGTGTTTAACGATTTACGGGACCTTTGTTCACAGGTCCTCCGAGGATGTCTCCTAAATCCCAGCGAACACCTCGTGCTCACAGAGTGCCGCCGTCACGGATCAGCTCGGTCTCCACCGCAGTGGACTTGGGTTCCCACAATCCACCTGGAGACATTTCGGCAACACCTCCAGCCAGGAGTAACTCCTCTGGAGGAACCTGGTCTTCAGTGGTCAGTGGAGGTAGAGTGTTTTTTTTCTACTTGTAGAGATTGTTTGGACATCCTGATTCTAAGGCTGTTACGTTATCCTTATGCTTGGAGTAATTCTATGTATTGTTTTTTTTTCTGTCCTCAGCTCACAGACCTCGATCCCCGCGACAGAACAATGTGGGTCGTGCCTCCCCCGGCTCTTCCTCACTCTCCTCACCCCAAACAGGAACGGCTCCTATAGAAACTGTTACGACGCTGACGTCAGCTTCCTCTCCTACTGCTGCTAGCCCCGCCCCCAACATGGTTGCCTCTCCATCAGGGGATGGTGAGATTAAATGTCAAAGACAAAGTTTGAAACATTTAATTCAAAGTTGAGATCATAATTACAGCTGGAAGCAACCAGCAACCTTGACCAACTTCTCAGTAGCTTGTAAATGAGTACATATAGGGTTTGTTGGCAGGGCCGGGTTTAGAAGGATTAGGGCCCCTGGGTTGGAGCCAGGTTTGGTGTGTGCGTAATTTTTAACTATTCAAATTACAGAACATTAGCAGATGGGTCTGAATTGGTTAGTTTAAAACATATTTTGGACAAAAAATTTTTTGTTTTAAATTAATGCAAATCCAACAATATTAAAACACCACAGCTGAAATGATCCTATGAATTCAAAATGAGGTGCAGTTTTTGTAAAACATGCATTTGGCAAAAAATTTAAAAATAAAGAGCCCCCTCCTAACTTTGGGTGCCTGGTCACTGCTCCTGTACGCCCGTTTTAAAATCTGGCTCAGGCTGTTGGAGTAAAGGGGGTTGATAACAGATGCACACCACACTTTTCAGATTATTATTTTTTTAGTGTGAGAAAAGTTCAACAAGTATAAATATTTGGACAAACTTTCTCTCCTGTGTTTTTTAATCTTTATAGGTAAAGAATGTCGTGTCCAGGAGACGAGACAGTCATCTCCCTCAGCAAATAATGAGAACATTAAGTCTTTGGATAACTCCCCTAGCATCTCAAGACCAGTCTGTAAAGGTACTTTATTGTTATTAGGCATGTGTTTCATAGATGTTTTTATATATTGAAAGAAATTTATTTTCTGATTATTGACATAACCTAACTCCATTTCTCTGCAGGACCTCCTTCTATGGCCCCCGACCACAGAAAACAAATAGATAATTTAAAGAAATTTAGTGTAGATTTTAGAGTAAGTATCCTTGTTAAACTCAACAAAAACCTGTCGCTTAACCAGATTGCATAATGAAAATCTATTGCACCTGTTTCAGTTGCAGTCCAGTTCCAGTCCAGACCCTGCCTTTGACCAGATGACCAAGCCAGTCAGAGACTCATCAGACAAGCCTAAAGATCTTTCCCTGGATAAGGCCGCCGCAGCGGGCCGAGAAGGCGCCGAGGACGGCGCTGCAGGGCTGGCTGCTGGCGGTTCCGGAGCCGCGCCTGCGTCATCTGCCAGTAAACCTGGCAGCCCTGCAGCACCGTCTCCATCTTCCTTAGAGCAGAAGAGAGGAGGGCAGGATGTGACATCACAAGGAGTTCAAACAACCGGCATGGCCACGCTGAGTGGACCCAAACATGAAGAGAAGGAGGAGAAGAAGGAGGCGGTACAAGAGTGAGTGGACTGGATCGATTAACCGAATTAATTGTAATGAATCGATTATTGAAACAATCAACTGATTTAGTAATAGATAAATTGTTACAGACTCATAAAGGACATTCAAAGCAAAAGTTAAATCAGAAATTTACAAAAATACATACATTTTGCACTTAAGATGAAAAACCTTCTTAGTCTGTAAATATCTTTTATCCAGAACTCCTGAAGTGGTGTAGTTTTAACTTCACCTGGTTCACATTCTTTAAAAAAAATCTCCTATTTAGCACCTTTTGCTATCCAAATATTAATCAATTTAATTAATAGTTTCATTTTATATAATTTCTAACCACACTGAACACCCTACTGCTGACAATTAAACTGAAAACTGGTCAGCAGACAAGATGTTTCCATTAAGTTTGATGTATTTTTGCTATGCAGAAGAAAAACATTTTTGACCTGACCTATCCTTCAACATTTCGTTTGTTTTTTTGCAGTCAAGTAAGAAAATCAACCCTGAACCCAAATGCTAACGAATTCAAACCCAGGTTCAATACACAGGTCAGTATGTCTGGATGTAGCAAAGTCACCCAGTGAGTCCAGAAAAAGCATCACAAACTGATTTCATTCTTCTGTTTTTCATCTTTCCTTTTTCTTCAGCCTAAGCCAGCCAACACCCCGACGCCTCCTCGGCCTCAGGGTCAGCCCAGCCCCTCCATCGTGGTTCAGCAGCCGCCGGCAGTCTATGGGTGCTTTCCTCAGATGTATCCGCTGACGCCAGTCAGCCCCGGCGTTCAGGTGAGATGCACACCTGCATGCTAGAACTGTTGGATCTGCTTTCATTAACTATAAATAAAAATTACCTTAAGAGTTGTCAACAGGTGCAGGTCATTTCGCTCTTTAGCCATATCTATTCTGACAACCAACAATTCAGTTATTTGCTTTGTTTTACTCACACCCTGCTGTAATACAATGAGATTATATGACTTCAGTAAATAATATCTACCAGCAGATCATTTTTCAAAATCTGTCATATTTTATAGGAATGAACTGATTCAAATGGAGATCAGAACCACAGTAAATGGTAATACAGTATGGTGGAAAATTTTAAATTGATTTTGTGGAACAGAATTTAATCATGTGAGATTTTAGCCTTTTTATTGCAGCTTGTCTTGAATCTTAATTTCAATAGAAAATTTGTTAGTTTGCCACCGTTTTAGTTCATTGTTCTGAAGCTGGGAGGAGTAAAACTGAGTATTTAAGTACAAGCTGACTAGAGGGGCAAATTGTAGAAATAAATCACAGATTAATAAGAGGATTTACAGCTTTAACATAAATTAAAAAACACAAACTCCCCTTTGAAGTTTGTGCGCCTGTGAATCATCGCTGAAACACACAGATAAGTTTTGATATTAACTTAAGGTACAAAAAAGGTCAGAAACGTGTAAAAAAAATTGCAATTTTGTAATTTATTTGTACAAATGGAGTAAAATAAGTGTTGGGTTTCTTAAAACACTTTTCAGTGTTTGTTATATGTAATGTCATCTATCCTGTGTTGCTTTAAGAAAAACTTGGTGATCCAACATCAGACAAGTGCAAACAATAACAACTAAAGAGTGGTTCTTTTTCCCTTCTCTCCCCCTCCTCTTCCTCTTCCTCCTCTCTCTCTCGCTCCATTAGAAAAGCATAATATGGAAGGTTTGTGAATTTTTCTAAGATTTCTACTTTTTTCAACCCTTGTTTTTGTTCATTTTATTTAAGCCCAATCTGTACTTAGATAATTGTGCTTGCTTGTTGAATTAATGCCATCAGATGTTGGTTTGCCAACTTCTTATTGCAATTCCTTTGAGCCGCCATCACAGATGGACCTTTAACATCATCCTGTTTCTGTTGGTTTATTCTGTTAACAACAAACCCAAAACAAGAAGGTTCTCAAGCTTCTTTTTTTGCAGCATTTCACCTTAAGACAGGAATGCATGGTGTATATTGTTTAGCAATAATAGCGTATAGGCTAGAATAACTGTAACACAGATTTATAATAGAAAATGCATGTGACCCAAGGTAAGAGAGATGCATTTTTAAAGGTTGAGGGAATATTTCCAAGCAGAAAAATAGGTTTTACAAAACCTTTACATTTTAATTCAAAAAATAATTTATTTAGATTAACTTTCTATTTTACATTTGCTAAAAAAACATTAAGTATAAACTTTTTTGTTCTTTTCCAATCACCTCCCTCCTTCCAGTCTCCGGCTGTGTACCAGGTCCAAATGCCTCACATGGCAGTGAGCCAGTCGAAACCTTACAGACCAGGTAAAGGTGAGAATAACCCCTGCTTCCCTTTATTTTTTAACCACTTCCTGCTCTTACAAATTCGTTGAAGAATGCAAGTCTGAGTCTGTTTGTTCTATTAAGTTGTGTCTCCAGCCAGCATTATCTAAACATTATAAAATGAGCATTTTCTGCTTTTTAAATAACAGATTTTTTTCCTAATACATGGAAACAGTTGAGAAACTTCTGAGATTTTTACTTCAGTTATTAGTATATTTTTGTTTATACTGGACCTTAGATTAAGGTTATTTTTTCTTGGGTATTTCTAAAATGTTTCCTCATAATTTTGAAAGCATTAACAGTAAAATCCTACAATAGGAAATTAGGATGTTTCCACATCTGAAAGTCCGGTGGACTTGGGGACCAAAATTTCAACATGTGTTACATTTTCATCTGGTGCGGTTTGCTTTCACATTGCACTGTGTCCAACTAACTGTAAAATCTGTTCACCTCCTTCACTTGTGGTAGCGCTGCGCCAAAACTAATGAGGGAAACGACACAAAAAGAAGACATGAGCGCATGTTCCTTCTTCACAAAATGTAAACAAAAATGGAATGGTGTCAGATTTTAGTGGTTGTAGGATTTCTCTTTTGTCTTTGTCAAAAGACCACAAGCCATTTCTCCCTCTAGCTTTTGGACTTGCATGTTT
The DNA here is from genome assembly GCA_903066825.1 of Alfaro cultratus. NCBI lineage: Eukaryota > Metazoa > Chordata > Actinopteri > Cyprinodontiformes > Poeciliidae > Alfaro > Alfaro cultratus. The sequence goes on along the minus strand of CAEFZX010020891.1, from coordinate 30,067 downwards.
GTTTTGACTGTATTTACCCAGAATGCCCTGCGCTGTAGTCTGCTTCCTGCCTTTGTAGCGGACTCCAGTCTGCTTGGCATTGACATATTCAGTCGAACCGCACCGGAGTTCACTTCAACCAAACCAAGACTGAAGGGTTTTTAGGCTGTCCGTGTGTCAGAGTTTGATGGCACGTTCACGCCTCCCCAAACAAACTAGAGTTTTATTAAAATGAACTAAACAAGACTGGTCCCTACATGCTGATGACACTATGACTTTACTAAATTACTAAACTCTACTAAACTATGACATTTTTTTTTTTTTGTTTAACTTGACTTGGTTTATAGGTCAATAATCTTTCTCTCCATATAATCTACCAACATGAATCGTTAGTACCCAACATGCCCCAGCAGAGGTCTGACCAGCACCACCCGCCCGGCACGCCCACCATGATGCACCCAGCGACCGCAGCAGGACCGCCTATCGTAGCACCGAACCCCGCGTACTCAGCGCAGTACTTCACCTGCAGCCCGCAGCAGTTCACCAGCCAGCCGCTCGTTCAGCAGATGACACACTACCAGTCACAGGTGCAGACTCGCACACCGAGCAGCTTATAGAGGAGGGTCTTTTCAGGGCGCCGGCCGTCATTCATCACCGCTAACACTCATCTTCCAGGCGCAGCACGTGTTCAGTCCAGTCATGCAGAGCAGTGCCAGGATGATGGGCCCTCCTACGCACGGTCAGCCCAGCCTCGTCTCTTCTTCTACTACACAGTACCCAGAGCAGACACACACCATGTATGGTGAGTAGCAGCTGTCAGTCTTGATATGAGCTAACTGGTAAGCAGGCATGGGCTGAAACAAAATGATGACATATACCTTAGGTAAAAATGTCTCACTCAAAATATGTAGTTTTGCATTTTCTTTACCCTGCTTTGATGTGAATGCACTGGCAATATTTTTGGGCTGATCTTCACCCTTTAACATGACCTAAATTATAGGCGTCTTCAGTCAGAAGCTTCCTCAAATTCAATGTAACACAGACCGCTAGAGGAAATCTTTCCTGCCAACATCCATTATTGTCTACAATAACTCTTTGAAGAATTTGAATCAACATGAGATACGACAGAATTTTGACCCGTTTCTGCCAGGCTGTTCTAACAGAACAATTAGGATTAACGTGAATTTAACCTTAACCTCTCCATAATCTCTATAGTCTGTCAACTTTAATTGTTCTTGGAAGTTATTTTTAGATCACAATGTGATGCTGAAATTTCATTCCTCCAGCATTCACATTTATACTTGCATACCACAAACAAGCTATACTGATGAAGCTATACTAATAGTACAACTGTGTTTCCACTGCTTTAATCAGGTTGTTCTCTGCGACGAAGGGGCTCTTTTTATTGACCTAATATATTACATTGGGAGTTTCTATTGGGTTTTAGATTCTGAGTCAGTGTTGACAAAAAGAAGACTAAATATATATAAATTGTTTGCATGCAGAAAAACGACAGGAATCACAAGTACGAACAAGTTTATATGAAAAGCACGTTCAGCTCAAGAGCTCCTCACAGACGCAGGTGGAGACACTCTGTATTTCCACCTTTCACTTGAAATTAATCAAATACACCATCCAAATCCAAAACGCTCATGCAGACAAATTGTGACTAGCCTCAAGCTGATATTTGTTTCTCTAATTCTAGATGCTAATGGCAGCATTTTAATTTCATTATGGCACAAACTTCACCTTAAATTTAGTAAATAGTGACGCGTCGTCTCCTCTGGCTGCCGCTGCCCGCAAACACGATTTACATGTTGGGTGACATTCTTCCTCCATGTTGTCGTCTGTATTCTTACGGCAGCTGAAGTATTCCCAGATAGAGGGCCGGTGGGGAGTTTGGGGGACTTGTTTGAATTTGCAGAGCTAGTAGATATGCTGAAGTCATGATGCTGCAGCTGCATATGAATGTTGGGATTTGACCTGCTCTTTATTTCTTACCAGACATTAAAAGCTCTTAATTCTGCAAGACCGGTATGACGGAAAACTTTAGTGGTTTTGAAACTTGTCTTAATACCATTCCTCGTGTTAAGCCGGTCATTGCTTTTAAATTGTTTTATAATTTGTCTTAAACTTCTGCATATGTTTTAATTTGTTTTGCTTTTGTGCAACCAGGCCATTGTGTGTTTCAGATTTCTGCCCATGTCCCTATATAATAATAAAAATAAAATAATTAATGTTCTGTTTTGTTGCACTGAGAGGCAACAGGAAGTGTTGATTCTTTTCTCTTGCTGCCTCAGTGTCTCCGGGGCCGATTCCTCAGCAGTACCCTCACCCCAGTGCCACCCTGCACCCTCACCCGCAGCACCCGCAGCCCTCTGCCACCCCTACAGGCCAAGCCCAGCAGGGCGGCCCTCCACAGCATGGGGGCCCGCCGAGCCACCCTGCAGCCAGCCCGGTCCAGCATCCTCAGCACCAGCAGGCAGCAGCAGGTGATTGTCTCCCCTAAAGAGTAACTTAGTCGGTTTACACTGTGTTCACACACCGCTGATGTGTTTATCAGCAGCGGCAGCAGCGCAGGCCCTTCATCTGTCCAACGCGCCTCCCCAGCAGCAGATCTACTCAGCCTTGGCCCCGACGCCCCCCTCCATGACGCCCAACCCTCAGTCCCCCCAGGCGTCGTTCCCCTCTGCCCAGCAGACCGTCTACATCCACCCTCAGCAGGTGCAGCATGGCTACAACCCCAACCACATGGCCCACGTGCAGCAGGTGGGTTGAAGAACTGGCAGCTTTTCAAGCTTCGGGTGGATTTAGGCTGATACTGCAGGAAACCTTAATGAAGGATGTTTTTTATGTTTCTCTAACAAACTGACAAGTGTTTTTCCCTCATGGATCAACTGATTTCCTCCTTTAGTTGTCACTTCACTTTTCCTGTCGTTTTACCTCTTCTCCTTTTCTGTCTCCCATCTTTCTTCCTTTTCTGTCTCTGTCTCTCTTTATCTTTTGCTATTTTTTATTACTTTCTCACTCTTTCTTTCTTGCTATTTTTTCTCCTCTTTCTTTGTCCTTTTCGTTCTTTTGCTCTTGCTCTCTTTCTCTTCCTCACTCGTCTCCTTTTCTTGCTCTCTTTTTCTGTTTATTTCTTTTGCTCTCTCTTTCTCTCTTTTTCTTTCAGCTGAGTGTTCCCTCGAGGCTTTGAACTGGCTGTAATAAAAACCCAGTTGCCATTGTGGAGAATAACTTCACTCCAGCCAGGTTTATAAATAGTGGCTTCATTCTGCTCTCTGTTAGCTGTAATTAAATTGTTTCTCATCGACCAATCATGAATTTCCTATTGATTGTGGTCACCTCTCTGCTTCCAGAAGGCAGCAGTTCTAAACGTTGCCGTCCTGAAGCTTCAGCTGTCAGTCCCCTCATTGTCCTCTCTCTCTTCACCCCAGGCCCATATGCAGTCCGGTATCGTGCCATCTCACCATCCGGCCCCCACCCACCCTCCAATGATGCTGATGGCCACACAGGGTCCTCCAGGGGGCCCCCAGCCACCAATGCCCCAGACAGCCCTGAACCCCATCCCGGTGTCCTCTACTACACATTTCTCCTACTTGGCGCATGCACAAGGTAAACTCATCTACCTGCTAACAGGCTTGATGTTTCCTCTACAATGTCAGTAGCATCTGTCTTCCTGCTGCTGCTGCTTTAGGTAATTAAAGCTAAATGCTCACATTGGGTCAGAATGTTTACTTCAATTTGATTTGTGAAGAAGTTTTAAACCCAGCTGCATCCATACATTCAGGTTTGTGCAGATTTTAACTAATGTCAGATGTTTTTATTGTTGTTTTTTTGCATCTTCTCAAAATGAAAGCCTGGATGGTTGTGATGAAGCTGCCAGGGGGATGAATGAAACCTGTTTTTTTAATTCTTGGAGTTTCTCCAGATTCCGCCGTCAGATTTGTTTCAGAAACACTTTTTGGCCTCCTTAGAGAGTTCAGATAATCAGAAACACTCTAGTTGAAAGAGCGACGGGCCAGTAAAGCAACCTGATCTGCTTTAATGAATTTCCACAACCGTTATAAATCATGTGGTGCAGCGCTGTGTTGCAAAGTTAAATCCTACAATTGCTTTTTAGTTTATGTGGCTTGAAGTATTCAGATTTATTAGGATTCTGGATGATAGACCAATATAAGTAAGCTTGATTGTGAAACAAACATGTTCTTTTAATTTTTCTTTTTACTGTGATACTTAAAATAAAATAGATTAGAAATACCTATTTCAATAAGTGCTTTTTTATACTTCAAAACTTAAGACTGAAAGTGAAGAATAATTGATTAGTAATTAGTTAGTTTTTGCTTTATTTTCAGCTATGCAAAGATTAAAAATATATACATCCACTTATACACAAATATATGCAGTAATGTATACTTAGTAAGAACAAGACATTGTCTGAGTCATCAAAATTATGTTTTATATAATGATACTATTTAGACATAAACAAGAATGCACTTAGCTTGAAAATGTGAAATGTTTCATTTCTTATCTGTTTGCACACCTCAATTTTTTTTTTCAATACTTCAAAAGATTAAAATTGTCGATTGTAAAAAAACAAAGTTTTTTTTTTTTTTTTTTTTTAAACTAACATTTCCTCTTTTACATATTTATTTTAAAAGCTCCTAAGTACCATAGGAGCTTAAGTAGCTCCTATGGTTCAGGACAATTTTTATTTTACTCAATCAATTGATTACTTGATTACTAACATAATTGTTTACAACAAACCTACAATAAATCTCAAAAGGCCTCTCACTGAACACTGTTGCTGCATGGTTTTCATGTGTTGAAATGGCCTAGTCAAAGTTCAGATCATATGAGAATGAGTTCAAGACTTGAAAATTGATGATCAGATTCTTTCATTCAGCTTGACAGTATGCTCTACCTTATGTTGGTTCATCACTAACTGTAAACATTTCCATGGGTGTAAATACTTTTTCTAGCCTCTGTAATGAGACGGCCGTGGTTCTGAAAGGTGGAGGATTTCCTACCAGGCCGAATCGGGTCATTGTTTCTGTCCATGTCTCCATCCCTGACTCCATCTTTGTGTGTCATCCCTACAGTGCAGCCTCATCATCAGCAGCAGCTGTAGATAGAGGGCGCCGGCGAGCCGAGGGACCTCTCTGCTTCACGCTTCTCAACCAGAACCTCCATAACAAGGCAGAACGAGAGACCTTCCTCCCTCCCTCCCTCCCTCTCTCTCCCTCCCTCCCTCTCTCTCCCTCTCTCCTCTTCCTCCACCCGACATGCTTCACATCAGCGTTTCTCTCCCCTCCCTCACCCCCTCCCAGTCAGACTAGGCAATAAGTGAATGTTAACAGGTTGATGCAGTGTTTTAACGAGAGGTTTTAAAGACATCTCCAGTTCGGACCCTGATCCTGCGTAGTATGAGGGTTCGGCTGAAGGAGTTAAAGAGAGCGTTGCTAGGAACTGGAACTGGTATTCTGTCTGCACCTTGTTATGGAAAAGAAATCTTCCAACTTCTAGACAGTATTAATATTACTGTTTGTTGCTGCTGCTGCTAAGTGCTGCGTTTGTTTCCAGACTACAAGACAAGTTTCTAACCAAACTAAAAACCGGAAAAATGACCAGAAACATCCTGTGAGAGGAATAAAATAATAATAATAAAGCAGCCAAGAGGACAGGAGAAATGTTATTTATAAAACAATAACGGCTGAGGTGATCAGATCCCACTTCTCACCTGACCCTTATGTAACTTTTAAGTTAAAACTTTTACTTTGTAGATAATATAAATAATTTAAAAAATGAGCAAAAAAACTTAAAAACAATAAAAAAGTTTTAAAAACTGGACGGTGTCTCTGTGGTGGACTCTTTTTTTGGATGTTGTTTTAATGTTTCTGAACATTTATAAAAGTTTATAAAAAAAAAAATTCAGTTTAAAGGTGCATCTCAAAGTAATCACAATCAATTTAAACATAATATCACATACATAATATATTTTAAGCGTGCATTTCTAAAACTAATAAAAAATATCTATTGGTATTTCATTTGCAGAATCAGTAGAATTGAGTTTTTCTGTCTTTGTCTTTTAAATAATCACAAAAGGACAGATCAAAACTCATTCAAAATGATCTACAATCAAAACAGGAAGTTCTTTTTCAAAGCTGAAGAGGCCAAATGTGTAATGCTCTCATTTACATTCGTAATGGGATGCCAGATAAAAGAGCTGTTAAGAGTGATGGAACAAATAAAGGAAGCAAAGCCAACTGCAATAAAGGAGAAAAATGCTGAAAAATGGAAGTTGTTGCACAACCTAAACCAGAAGTTAAATTGGAACTGAAGAGTTCCATAACATATCAAACTATCATAACTATCTTACCTCTGTTTTATATTTTTGGATTCTTTATAATCTGGGATTTCTTTTAATTTAGTTCAGATACAAAAATATATATATTTTTAATCAAGCTAATAATTAATTAAAATAAGATTTTTGGGAGATTATTCATGTACTAAAAAAATCAGAGTATTTTATTTTTTTTGAATATTCATAGGAAAACACGCAGTATTGCAAAAGGCACAATGTCCACTTTATAAAGCATTATTAGAATATTATTAAAATATAAACTTTTAAAATAATATTTACGATTTGCTGAAACATTTAAAATCCATACAAATATTTTTAAAAACTGATTCAATCTATTTTGAGGTAAAACAACAGATACAAAATATCTGTTGCAGCGAATCTATTGACGCCTTAGTTCCGGTCTGAGGACGATCAACGAGGTGGAGGGAGGAGCACACTTGCATCAGCCGACTGCTGACGTAGCAGTAAGGCTGGCACCTGATTGGCTCCTTTCTCACTTCTCCCCTTCTTCTGTCTGAGGTGCCTTCAAGCGCAGCTTGGAAATTCAAATACAAGAAAGGAGAAGCTCCCATGAGAGCGTTGAACTGAAAACTTTGTAAGCATCATGCGATTGTGTGAAAATAATGCCACTAAATAGAGATTATAATATTTTTGAGAGAATAATTTGGATTTAAAATGCTCTTATGGTTCAGCTGCTGATGTATAGCATTTTAAAATTGAATAGTTTACCTAAAACAACATTTATATGTAATATATTGAAACATCCTATTAGAATGGATAAATCTACAAATAAAAAATTTTATCACAAGATTAATGTACTTAATTATATAGACACATCAAATCAGAATATTTTTTATTAATATATTCTAAGAAAGTGTAATGGAAGACAATTATTTAAATATATTAACATTATAATTCAGGTGTGTTGAATATAAATGATAAAAAAAATTGAACACCGAATACTTTAAGTATTTTTCACTGGAGTGAGACCTATGTAAATGTTATAAAATGTTAATTTGTGAAACACCAATATTATATTTAGGGGTAGCCTATAAGTATTTAAACAGACTTGAATACATTTATTTGAGTATTTTTTTTGGGGGGGGGAAAAACTTCTAGAAGTTGTTTTTCACACCTCTTAGTTTTACTTGAGTAATATTATGAAGTATTACTTTTGTTATTCTTGTTATTTTCTGGATTCTCGAGCCGCTGCCGGTAATTTCACAGACTGAAGAACGAACACAATTTACCAAATATGCATCAGACACAGAAACACACCTACTGTTAATGTTGAAGCAAGACTTCCTGTTTCTACTCAAGAATTATTTTCTATTTTTTTAATAACACTGCATATTGACAATGAGAGTACTTTACTCTGTTCTAACATATTACCTAGCGTAAGTGATAATTTCATAAGCCAACATTTAAAGTCAATTTTAAAGTGAACTGTGGCACTTCTGGACCTCCATAATCCCTACTACATTGGTAAAAATTGACACAATGATCGATTTTTTTCATGAGTAAACGCTGGTGACCGAAGTTTCCGAGTTTCCCCTGAAGGCATTGCAAATCATAGCGCTCCGGGGACAATCTGGATAAATGTATCATCCGCTGACAGGAGGATATTTTCTGATGAGCAGAAGGAATCCCGCAGAGTTATGATGGTCGGTGAGCAGCAGGAAGGGTGAGCGGCTGTCTGGTGCTGTTTGGTTTTTAAATTGATTTAGTTCTAGTTTTAGTTTCGCCCTCTGTTCGTCTTTGAGGATTTGGTTTTCCTTCCCCACTAAACGCTCCGTGGTACATTTAGAGCGGCTCGGACGCTTGCAGAGACAATGACAGTGCTGTGTTTTAACTGTGTGCTGGAATAGAGACACATGTGCGGCAGAAAGGCTGCGCCTCGTCTCTCCTCCTGAAAGCAGCAGGAAACTTTTCACTGAAGACACAAACCCGAAAGCAGCGAAGATGTTTGAAGCCTCGGGAATCCCTGTCATCTTCGATGTTGTCTGCCTTGTCCTCGGTAGGTAAACCTGGTTTTTCTGCAACTTTTTTAAAGCTTCAGAGCCCAAGTAAAGAACTAGAGGAGAAATTCAGTGTAAGGTTATTTGCATAAATGCTGTTTGTACACTCAGAGGAAAGTTTGAGGTTTCAGCAGCCAGGCAGGAAGATGGAAAAAGTCCCACCCTGCATGTTTTCTTTTCTTTTTCCCCCCCTCCTCTCTCAGTAATCTGTATTTTTAGCTGCATGACTGGAAAAGAGTCACAGAAGAAGCATGCTGTAGAACTAGTTGTGGAGATAAAACCAATAAGCCTTTGCAGATTCTGATTTAGTTTCATAAGGTCAGGGCTTCAGAGCTGTAGAAAGCTTTCCCTGAGGATATTCCTCACTGCTTAGTCACTGTCTTGTGGTTGGCTTAGCTGCTGACTGCTCTCTAGTCCTCATTTTTTCCACAAGCAGACACAGGTCCCTCTCCTTTTACATCTGCCTTGTGTTTACAGAACAAGACATTTTGTTCTGTAATTATTATAATTCTTGTAAAATTCAGTAAGAAACCAAAGCAAACATTGCAATAAAAGTCCATGTTCTCCCTGTAGTATATATATTTTTAAATTCTGCATTTTATGTGACTTGAATGTATTTTATTGAGATTTTAAGACTAAGAAAATTGATGCCTAATTATAAGGTGGGAAGAAATTGATACAAGGTTTTAAGAGTTTTATACAAGTAAACATTTGAATGGTGTTGTTCACGTGTCCCATTTTATTTTGATGAAAACAGTCAAGAGGAACATTTGCTTTTGGAAGTCACCCAACCAGAAAAGCGTGTGATTTAATCTCAGCATAATCCAGCGGGTCTGGTTTTTCATTATCACAAAGAAACGCAGTTGACATGTCAGATTAAAAGCTAATTCAGACTATAAACTGAACATCCCAGATCAAGCCTAAAAATGGAAACTAAACACTCATATGTTGTCTTTTCATGTCTCTACCTTCATCTGCTAAATGTTTTCTGTGAATAAATGACAAAACTAAACATCTCACCGATATTTACGTGTAGAAATCAATTTCACACTTGGAGAAATGCCTGATGTCGTGTCAGAGTTTTCAGTCTGAACTTTCTTAAATCAGATAAAACCGATTCAGATAAAAACAGAAGCGTATGAAGCATGTTGGAGCATGTGTTCGAGACGGATCACACATCCTGGGTCTCATCCTGTCAGACCTGCCCTTCACTGTGTATGATGACACAGTTGGTCTTCGTGGTTGTTGCACATCGTTTACAAAATTGTTTTGTTGTAATCAGCCTCAGGCTGTGTTCTTCAGTTGTTGTGAAACTTCTAGGAAATCTGCTCCTACCATCCTGTTGGTGTCACAAGCAGTGATGGAGCTGAACGCTGATAAATCTGGAGCCAGTGTGTTGAGCAACATCTTCGCAGTGTGATCACAAGCTGTCTCGCAATACCTGCAGCAGAAAGTGGTGCTGCGGTTTAAAAATGAGCTTTAATTGTTCTCTAATGAAGCGGATAAAGTTGGTTGACCTGAAACATTGCAAACTTCCTTTTTGGCAGCAGAGGCTTATTAATGAATAGTACAGTGTGAAATAAAGACTTCATGTTAAGCTTGGATTATGGGTTATGTCAATATTTTGACAGATTTTGTTAAAATATTGCAAAATCTGAAAAAGGACTATTTTGATTCAAAATGGCTGACTCCCTGTTTTGTTTGGGACATTTAAATTATGATGTCTCTTTTAGCAGGTTAATCCAATTCAATTCAGTTTATTTATGCCAATTCACAATAAATGTCGTCTTGAAATAATTTCAGTTCAATCACACAAACATTCCAATTTATTCTAGTAATTAAAGAATAAGCTCAGTTAATTATTCAAACTAGCTTAAAAAGTTTCTGAGGAAACCAAGCAGATTGCATGTAGGAATCTCTAATACTGAGCATGCATGTAGTGACAGTGGAGAGAAAGAACCTCCAGCAGAACCAGAACCCGGCTCAGTAGAATTGGCCATCTGCCACTGGGGGTTTGAGAAGACACACAAAAAAGAGAGAGATGAACCGATATAGGATTATTTTGATGATCATGAAAGAAAAAAATTAATAGCCGATGAGAAAGAATAAGTTTAGATGGCACCCCTTTCCAAAATGAAGAAGCCACTGCACTGAACCCCATTGAAAACCTCCTGGTTATTCCACCAAACATTGATTTCTGAACTCTTCTTGAGTTAAAACATTAGAATTGTTGTTTCTAAATGAATATGAACTTGTTTTCTTTGCATTGTTTGAGGTCTGAAAGCACTGGATATTTTTCGTTATTTTGACCATTCCTCATTTTCTGCAAATAAATACTAAATTTTTGCTTGGACTTTTGGAGACATGTCAGTAGTTCATAGAATAAAAGGACAATGTTGACTTTACTCAAACATAAACCTATAAAGAGTAAAATCAGAGAACTGGGAATTTTTCAGTGTTCTCTTAATTTTTTCCAGAGCTGTAGTTTACTGTTCCTGAATTTCCAGCAGATTCTTGACTGTTTAGTTAAACCAAAAGTCTCAATCATTTATCAGAAGAGCATTGACTTAAATGCTCAGGACCAGTCAGGAAAGTTGATCATCAGTTGGGGGCATTTACAACTTACTAATATCTAATGTCCTGTTCCTTATCTCTCTTTTGCTTTTCACAGTTGGACTTCCATTTTTCATCCTTACTCCCAGACACAGCCCCTTCAAGCGGGGTTTCTTCTGCAACGATGAGTCCATCAGATATCCCTACAAAGAGGACACCATATCCTACCAGCTGCTCCTCGGAGTCATGATTCCCTTCACACTCATAATTGTAATATGATTTAGATTCCAGATTAAAATCTGACTCTTTTCATGACATGTCTTTCCATCATGGCTTTTTTTTTTCCCCCCCCATCCTAGCTCCTCTGTGGTGAATTTATATCGGTGTACATGTGTCACGTCAAGAACCGGTCATTGAGGAGGAAATGGGTGATGTGCGTCTACAAAGCCGTGGGGAGCAGCCTATTTGGAGCCGCCGCCAGCCAGTCTCTGACTGACATTGCTAAATACTCCATCGGCCGACTTCGGCCGTACTTCCTGGCTGTGTGCAAACCGGTGTGGGAGCAGATCGACTGTAAAACTGGAGGATACATAGAGAACTTCACCTGCACTGGAAATGATTTTGAGGTGACCGAAGCCAGGTGAGGCTTCATCTTTGAATTTCATCTCCTGTGACTAAAAGAGATTGATTAAAATGAGATTTTAAAGTGGGAAATTCTTCAAATATGAAACAAAATTTGTTTTGTGGTGGGGAGGGGGGGATTTCATGGAAGAAACTTTTCAAACTGTAGAGCCTTTATTTTAAATGCTCATTTGGTCTTTAGCCTTATTGAAGCCAGCTGAGTTCAGATCTCTAACCTCACATTTTTGGGACCAAAAACAATAATTAATGTTTTTTCTGAATTGATCCGTATCAATCCATTCATGAATATTTGGATCACCGTAATTTGGTAACTGTGGTGGGAATAAATGTTACAAAATCATATTGTAGGAAATGTTGTGGTCATCATTTGATGAAATTGAGCTTTGAGGAACTTCGTGTGTAATTTTAAATTTTTTTTCCTCTAAGAACTACAGAGTGTACAATATCATCATGTTATAAACAAATCGTGTCAGTATGAGATAAAATAGACTTTGAACTCCTTGGAGAAATTGTAATTTGGAAACTAACAGATAATGAAAGAAATGCTCTGATTAAATCTTTGAACACTGTTTGCCTAACAATCTAATTTTCACAAGTCAGAAACGCAGGAATTATAGAAAATAATCAGTTTCTTCAGTGTTTTCCTGCCAATCACTGAACAGAGATGATCCAAGTTTAAAATCTGAAGATTTTATTCACTGGCTGATTGATTGGTGATTACATATACAAAAGAGAAATGGTTGTCAATGGCACCACTAAAATAATACTAGTTTCATTCAGATCTGAGATGGTAGGTGTTAGTTTTATTATCCATGGTTATTGGTTATTGTATTCATTTGAGAAGGTGGGAATGTGCTATCATGTTTAGTAATCAATATCAATTATTTACATTTCGGTCAAAAATGTGTAAAATCCTTAAAATAAATGAACAAGATCACTTTTTCTCCCTCTCTACTTGTTTTGACTGTGTGGTGACAAGATGAACCTGGATAAACCTGGCTTTTGTTTATTCTAGTTGTTTCGAGCTTTTAAATCCTTATTCCAGTTGTAGATATTAGCAGTTTAGACGAGTAATTGTTTTGTCTCTGACATAAAAAACAATACACTCCTGCCTCTTTCAAATTTGATTTTTTGTCTTTCCTATTGTGAAGAGCAGCTAATGCACATCAACCTCTGTGTTACTCTATTGTAAACCAGGGTTTTGGAAAGCTACAGATTTCTAACTTTAAGCTACTTAAATACTCCAAGCAACTTAACATGAATTCAATTGCAAAAAATACTTCAGCAGTGAATCATTTTATGGGGCTTTTCAAGGCGTGGTAATGATGATTTCTCTTTAAAAATTACCATTTAACATGTGATTCCCTCCCTTTACCAAAATGACCAAGTAAACAGCTGAGTGTAAACTGTTACATTTTTACACATAATGGGGAAAAAAAGCATCTTTTGAGTCACTGAAAGCTCAAATCACCTTTTTATTCTGTCCTATTTAGTTATACAGTTGGTTATTTCCAATTATTTTTTTTAGCAGCTTTAGAGATAGATGTGTGAAAGTCATGAGTTCAACAAAATGTTTGTATTTCATGAGAGATTAGACTGTAAACTGTGTGGTTAGCAGGTAAATTTCCTCCCATCAAACAAACTGTTTTCTCATAACATGCCTTATTGCCATATTGTGTTACAACATTGTGTCTGGCATGTGGTCGTTGTTCAAACAGCTAGTAAAAAAATCTGCTTAGAAGGTCTTTGATGCACATATTAGCTTTGAAAATATTGACATAGATTTTTCTTTTTGCTTTAAGAGCCTGATTTGAAACATGCTGGATAGTGACAAAGTGGAAGCAGAAAACAAATTACTTTTTCACTTTTTCAATGAGAATATAAACATGTTTAATAGTGGAAAATATGCTTTCTGCATTTTAAGTTGTGATACAGATGTTGAGAGAAACGGTGGGCGGATCGATCCATGATATTGATACCAAAATACCGCCTGTATTGATCGGTGTTGGATCAATATTGGTGTGGTGAGATTGATACTTTAGTTTCATATTCTGTCTTTAAATTTTTACTTATGGATTGTTTTTCATTGGTGCCTCAAAACAGATTTTGTTTTGCGCTCAAATAAATTTTTTTTTGCACTTTATTTAGTAAAACATGTACACAAATTCGTCTTATTTTGTTGACCATGTTTTTAAAGTATTTTGTTTACACCTATAAATTTTTTTCAAATTCTGTGCTTGGTTTTAACAAAATGTTTCAAACTAAAAGCCATAAAAGCACCTGAAGAAGTCAGAAGTTTGACATATTATAACTAACTAATAAAAAGTATTGGTATTAATTGGTGATTCTGGACATGTATTTACTTGCCTTCGGATTGATACCAAATATATTTTCCTCTAGAAAGTTTAATTCAACATTGCTTTAGTGTTCCGTTTCCAAAATGCTTAGATTTCTTCTGCCTAATATTAAAGTAAAAAAAACAACTTTCAAATACCAGGGGAGACATTGTGTTCTGAAGAGCTAATTTGAGAAACAAATTAAATTTGCCTATATCCAAATGTGGACCTGAAGCCAAAAGAGTCTGAATCAGATTGTAAAGATTTGAGGAGACGATCGGCAGCAGCAATAAAACCAGCCAGGAAGATGAGTGGGACACATCAGCAAAGATGTTTGGTACAGAAAAGACATTTTTCAAATGGAAAGTCTGAGCACCTGGACAGTATCTGCATGGTCACAGAGGCATAATGGTATCTCTGCAAGAGGAAGTGGTTCTGATCGGCTGCTGGCCAGCTCTCTCCCACACACCTTATCGCTTATCACATCAGGGTACAAATATTCAGATAATCAAGAGTCAGAATCTGAGGACAATGGCTCATTCTGCTGGTGTCCATATATTATCTCTATCAGATATGTGCTATAGTTTAATTTTCACTTCGTATTTGAAGAAAAGTGACTAAACTTCAATCTTTTTCTCCTTCATAGATTGTCCTTTTATTCTGGTCACTCGTCCTTCTCCATGTACTGCATGCTGTTCCTTACCGTAAGTACATATAATAAAAGCTTTAGCATCCCCCTCACAGTCATTATGCAGTTTTGCAGCACCCTTAACCTCAGCTTAGGCACAGAATACATTTAATAACCCTTGAAAATAATCATTATAATTCAAAGGCAAGCATTGCCTAACCTGAAAATACTCTACTGCTTCTAAAAACAGCCAAAGTGCTTAAAAAAAAACAACAAAAACATCCAGCCAGTGTTTGGCAATAAGATAATGTTTTACGACCTGTTTAAAATCGGCAGGCACTGCCCCTCACCTAGCAACCCCAGCTGAGCTCCAGAACGTTTTGGTCAGCTGATTTTACCTCTGTATTTGCTGTACAATGGCTGCTGGAAAAGCCAAGTGTTTTGTTGTTGACTTTCCATCCAGAAACCACTTGCTCCATTCTTGCTAATGGTGCAGGAGGTTCCACTTCTGCGTTTTAAAAATGTACATTTGTGTAATTGCACGTTTGCAGCTATTTTCACATGCTAGTTCAAACGTTGAGTTGAAGGACGTGTTCAGCCGCTGCCTATTTGGATTTAAAGTGACAAGAAACTCTAAAACGTCTCGTTCTGAAAGGAGCTCACAACAGTCTGAATTGACAAAACTAAAATCTCATTATCTAAGATTGAGTTTGTGCGAAAAATGTAACCCTGACCCTGACAGCATAAATTACTCATGATGTTGGCTTATGTCATGCGCTTAACTGGTTCTGCTTGGAAAACAATGCAGCACAGATGTCAAGATAATACACAAAGAAGCTCTCTTCAAATTTGAACATGGCAATCACTAAATGAGATGTTTACTTGCCACGTTCATTTGTGAGGTATTCAAACAACCACTGAAACCCTCTGAAGCATAAAAATGTTCACCTTTTTTATTCATGCTTTTAAAAAAAAGACCAGTAAAATAACTTTTGGGAACACTTGTATCACAAATATTGATACAGACTGTGGAATCTGTAGAGAAAGGTGTGACTACATTTTTCTTTCCTCTGTGTCTTGCAGCTGTACCTTCAAGCCAGGATGAGGTCAAAGTGGTCACGGCTTCTGCGTCCCACCATCCAGTTCTTTCTGATTGCCACTGCAGTGTATGTGGGTTTGACCCGAGTGTCTGACTACAAACACCACTGGAGTGACGTGTGTGTTGGCCTCTTGCAAGGTTGTTTGGTGGCTGTTTTCACAGTAAGTGTCCCATAAAGTGGCTAAAAGATAATTTGCTGTTGCTTTTTTTTTTTTTTTTTTTGCAAGTACAGTGAAGTCATTTTTTCTCTCTCATATCATGAGCTACACCAGCTCATGCCCATGTGATATTTCACACACTCATTCAGTTAAATTATTATTTTTGACACATTGTGAAATTGCTGACAGTGAAGAAGGTGAATGTGCTGAGTAATGTTTTCTTTTTTGCTTGTTTTTTTTTTTTAGAGGTAGCTAATATACATCAGCAATCATTCATTAATCGTAAAATAAACATCAAGCCTAAAAACATAATACTGTAACCGATTGTTGTGTTTGTGTGGGAAATGTTTGGGTGTTTTTTTTGGTGTTGAATCCTGAAACATAAAGTGGCATTGTTGTCTTGGCGAAATTCCCGGACGTAAATGATATTCAAACCGTTATGGTCGACTTGGATTATTCTAATGTCTTAGCTACATAATTCAATGAATTGTCATCTTGTCTGTCTTCTGCAGGTCTTCTGTGTCTCCAACTTCTTTTCACTGCCAGTGGAACCAGTGGTATCGCAGGCGGAAGAGAACCCTCACTCCAATTTACAGGAAAATCCCAACAATAGTAACCACTATGGCAGCACTGAATGACTCCGGTGCCCCAGAGACACTACTCCGCTCAGCCTCAGTTGCTAAAGGACCTCAGAGTCGACCTAAAACCCATAAATAAACAGCAAGCCTTATACGTTACCTGCTGCCTGTTGGGGCGCACAAGCTTTACCTACATGGTGCCATTTGCTGCAGCCTGCAGGCTTCAGCTGCTACCTGGCGTACCTTCAGGCACAGACACAGGCGCACTGCGCAGGACACTGGTAGCACATGCTTGTCTGATTTGCCACCTTGAATGAAAATTCCTTTTTTTTATTTTTTAAAGAATATAATGATCCTCTGTATTCACGCTGCAAGCAGGCTTGTAGAGATCTGGTGGTTATGTGCTTCAGGAAACCAGGGCTGTTATAAACTGAACTCAAAGATAAAATATTTTATATTGATTATTGCCTTAGTTTTAAGCTGCTGCCTGCTGTCAGCTTACAGGTGTAATTTTCTATATTTAAATACAATCTTTTTCTGGGTAATTGTGTAAAATTGATATTTTTGTTCAGAAGTTTTAAAATAAAGGATGGGAAAAAGCCTTTTTGCTGCCTTTGTGTTTTGTTTTGTTTTTGTCTGTGGAAAATATAAAGCAGATGGGTTAAAAGTTACTGTAGAAAAATGATTATTCCTATGTAAGTAGAAAGATTGTAATGCAAATTATGGAAAAAAGTATTTCGTTATAATTCACAAATACTTTATGTTGCAGGCATTTAGGTTTTTAGGAAACCTAGTGTATGAGAACGAAGACTCCATGTTTGTGTAGCATCAACGTGATAACCCAAACACACTGAAAGTAGCATTAAAACTAACATTTTAGCTAATTTTTATATATCCTCTTGGTGTTAATACGGTCAGATTGTTACTTTTGGTATTTCCCCACAGATTCTGTTCAAGAATTTAAAACAAATTGTCAAACGAAACACCTCGAAATCCCAGAGAAATTTTATTGTTTGCTTTTTTCATGTACAAGACTTGATTATAATGAGGTTCATAATTGAAATTACTCAATTATTTTCTGTCTGGTTGGACCACACAAACCAACAGCAAACTTAAAATACCAGTTTGAGTAAAAGCATTACGCCGATGTTTTGCTATGACATGATCAGGAACTTTCCTTTCCAACACCACTTTACCCTTGAAAACTTGCCCATGTCTTCTGACCTGTCATTGTTTATCGTCTGTATGTCAGCAGCACAGAGCTCGCTCTTATTGTCACGCTGACACCAACAATAGTCCTCAGTGAAAGCAGCTCCACTCTCTGTCACATGTCTGACAACCATGCAGCCAGAGAAACGCATGACTCAAACCTCTCTGAGTTCTTAACGTTGCATTTCACATGAACGAACAGAAAGAAGAACAGAGTGTCCTTCTTGAAAAGGTGGTTTTGGAGGACACAGGCAGACCACAGGAAGGAAGTGAGAACATATTTGAGGCACCCAGAAAATTCAGGAAAGGAGCAAATCTGACCTGCAAGCGCATTTTGTTGATACAAATAGTCTTTTTCTTATCTTATAAGGTAGGAATGTCAAAATCATTTTATTACGGGCCTCATCAAGCTGTTTTCAAAGGGCCTGTTGTGACATATTGATAAATCTACCTATTAAAAAATAAAAACCGAATTGATTTGACTGATGAAAATAACATTGAACCACATAACTGCTATACATTTTTATCTATGTGGCCCTATAGAAAGCAAAGGGCCACATAAATAGCTATAGTGGGCCAGATTTGGCCCACGAGCCTTGAGTTTGAAACGTGTTAAAAGGTGACATTTTCACAGAAAAAAAATCCAATAGTGACAAAAATATTAACTCATATTTTATTAACCGAGTTTCTGTTTTCATTTTAATTTCTTAGTAAATAGAACCACAAACTGATCTGGAAACTTCAACTCAAAAGCAGACTTTGGTAAGTCTTATAATAACACGATCATGTGAACCTCGGATGATATCTCTATATATAAGGCCCCCTACTGGACATATATGAGGCTGCATAGGAAGTCTTCAGCACAAGATTTTAAAGACCACAGAAATAAGTTTATTGGAGATAATTTGGAGAACGTGACATTATTTCATGTGCTTTTATTTAACTTGAAACAGCTTCTTGAACTAACGAATAGGACAACAAAACAGTTGCTGATTTGTTGTCTGTATATTCCTGATCCGATTCATTTCTAAAATGTTAGTATTTTAAAGACCAGAATAAAATTAATTACAAAATGAAACCAGGCAAAAGAAAAATTTTTCCAAATCAAATTTCTTCAATGTAAAACTTATGAAACTAAGAGAAACTGCAGGTGTGTTTTTAGGTTAAAACAAGCTTGTTCTCCAGTGAAGTTATTCCAAGATGGTAGAGAAAAGTTACTTCAGAGTAGTGACACATCATAATAAAATTACTCAAGTAAGTAGTACAGAATCGCAAAAATACTTGTAAAAGTAAAATTTTTCTAAAAACGTACCCAATTATTTATAACTAGTTACTCACTTCTGCAGTTACAGTAAATAGAAATAAATTAAGATTAACTAGATTAAGATTTAATAAAGCCTGCAAAAAAAAAGACAGGACAATAAATATTTTGTGACAGCGTCACGGCATTTATTACTATGGTATCAAACATTTTTTTACCCCTTTACTCCATCCACAGGCCAACTGGGGGGGGGAGGGAGGCTACAGCTCAATCATAGTAAAACCAGCGAAGAACGGGTTCAGTCAAAATTAATTTAAACCCTCTCATCTGGTCTGCTTGAATATATTTCTAACAACTTATTACAGTTAACATGTTTTATGAATGTAGAAGACCAGAAACAAAATGTTCAGAATCACATGTTGCTGGCTGGCCTGCCTGAATGAAAATCTGCAGCAGTTAAGAACCAGAAGAGCTGCACAGCAGAGCAGGAGGGAAGGGAGGGCTGTAAAATTTTATTTGGAGAAATCTGTACATGGAGGTTTTGGCCTTCAGTGTGTTCACATGTATACGCGTTATGAGGACACAGACAAGACGCTCACTGAGGATCAGGAGAAGTGCAATCCATTACTCAAAACTGGACAGGAAGTTCAGTACAATCTGCTTCAATTTAGCATCTGATGCCTCTGAAATCTTTCCATCAGCCCTGGAAGAATAAATAAATTAATTAATTAATATTTAAATGTGCCAACCTATACAAGAGAGAAGCTTTGCCTTACTTGATTGCAGAGAGCAGGTCCTGCTGCTGGCTGAGGATGTGTTGCAGGAACGCCTTCTCAAACTTTGTGATCTTGCTGGGCTCCATCTTGTCCAGGTGTCCTCTGACGCCGGCGTAGATGACCGCTACCTGCTCCTCGATGGCCATGGGAGCTGCAGGAGAGAGGCAGGTACACCAGTACATAAACCAGTCCAGATATTTTTCAGCATAGTTCAGGATTTAAATGTGTTGGTGTTAAAGTTTCTTTCCAGTAGTAGATAACAGTTTTCATTTAGTATAAATCCAGATTAGTTGGACCATGAAGCTCTTTTTTTTTTTTCTTAACTTCAGAGCTTAATTTATTTTTTAGCACTATTTTACAAAAATACTGGGGCTGCAACTAATTAGTTATCGATTAATCTGATTAAAAGGGTTTGACTTTTCACTTAAACACTTGACACTTTACAGTCGAAGTGTTTCATAAATGCAAAATGTTTATTTTTTTTCCTACAGTTTTGCCTTAATTACAGCAATCAATGTGTTTATTATTAAATTGGCTTTTTCTGAGTATGTATATTCCAGTTAACGATTGATTACCAAATTAGTTAATTCCAATTAGTGAAATTAATAATCTCAGCTCTTAGGGGGAAAAAAAAGAAGTATATTGTATTGATAGTATAGATGATACATTTATGCAGGAAACTAAGTTAGGAGGTGTTGTGCCACCAATAACTTTTCTAATGAGGATTATGCAAAGAGTTTCAACCTTATTAACTGTTTAAAATAAAACATAGATGTAGTTTTTACACAGCCTAACTTTTAATCAGCTTCTCTGACAGAAAATGTTTCACACAAGAAGTTTATTAGTGGTGCACCACCGCTGTCTCAGTTAATTATGGCAATCGGTTTGTGTAATTATCTGCCCATTGCAAACAGGAAGACTTAAAGGTCCAATAGGAAGTTTTCACATAAACCCTGGTGGAAACATGAGTCATCTTAGGACAGCAGACGTCCAATTTGGCCTCTGGATTCAACTCATCTAGATTTATACCAAATGAAGAAGCCAAGAGTGCCATCTACTGCAGGTAAGATATTGTTTATCACTTTACAGATCCTGACCCATCAACACTCACAGTACTGTCCCTGCTTCAGCAGCTCAGTGAGCCTGACCCCTCTGTTGAGCAGCTGCTGGGTGGCGGCGTCCAGGTCAGAACCGAACTGAGCGAAGGCAGCCACCTCACGGTACTGAGCCAACTCCAGCTTCATGGTACCAGCCACCTACAGGGAGGTCAGACTGGATTTAGTGGATTCCACTCTCCTTAAACATAATGAGGGTGAATTGTAACCACAGACTGGACAGACCTGCTTCATGGCTCTGGTCTGGGCAGCAGAACCCACTCTGGACACAGACAGACCCACGTTGATGGCTGGACGGATTCCCTTGTAAAACAGCTCAGTCTCCAAGAAGATCTACAGCAACAAAAAAGGACAAAACTAAATTAACCACTGCATAAAGAAACCATTTACTGAATATTTTTAATATAAAACAATACGAACCTGTCCATCTGTGATGGAGATCACATTTGTGGGGATGTAGGCAGACACGTCTCCGGCCTGGGTCTCGATGACGGGCAGCGCGGTGAGCGAGCCGCCTCCAAAGTTGTCGTTCATCTTGGCTGCTCTCTCCAGCAGACGGGAGTGCAGGTAGAAGACGTCGCCAGGGTACGCCTCACGACCTGGAGGGCGGCGCAGCAGCAGAGACATCTGACGATAGGCAACAGCCTGGTGGGAGAGACCAGGAGAAAATTAGTCTATACGCAACATTTGCTCTTAAGGCTGAGTGATAAATCCGTTTGGGTTTTTGAAGATTTCATTTTTGGGAAATCTGGATTTTTTTCCCCCTCCAACAAAACATTTCTTGTTTCCATAGTTCAGAGTGATGTTGACACACCTAAAGTCTGCCATCTTGTCTGAAATCAATTCAGGTTAACTACATAGAATATTAGGGCCAGGATACAATTCATTTTTTTAATTATCAGAATAAAGTCATACTACCAGAATAAAGTTTTAATATTAGAAAAATAAATTAGTGATTTTAAGAGAACTCCAACATGACAAAAAATTTAAATGAGGAATACTGAGCATTTTGTGAAGTTATATTTTGGTAAACAGTTTACAGATAACACATAATAGAAATACTTAATCTTTTAATCACATCATCGACTTTGAAACAATCATACAAACAACTGTGTCTACACCGAAGTAAGATCTACACGGACTGAACTGATCCAGTCAGATCCTGATAACTAAAAGCTTTTCTAATTTTTTCCCCACTTAATTTTAAGATTTTTTTGGTAACATTGCATCTATATTCTGTTAATATTACAAGTACATTCTTGTAGTTAAAAAATCTCATAGCCTGGACCTGATATGCTGTTGTACAACTCAGAAGAGATGATTGTAATAAAAGCCATTTTTGAAAATATTCTGTCAAATTAAGCCATAATCTCCCAGCTTTAATTCCTCTTGACATTTGAACTCGCCTGCTTGGACAGATCGTCGTAGATGATCAGGGCGTGTTTGCCGTTGTCTCTGAAGTATTCTCCCATGGAGCAGCCAGAGTAAGGAGCGAGGTACTGCAGCGGAGCGGCATCAGAGGCGGTGGCGGACACAACGATGGTGTACTTCATGGCGTCAGCGTCACTCAGCCTCTTCACCAGCTGAGCCACGGTGGACCTCTTCTGGCCAATAGCGACGTAGATGCAGTACAGCTTCTTCTTCTCATCGGTTCCGTCGTTGAAGCGCTTCTGGTTGATGATGGTGTCGATAGCGATGGCGGTTTTGCTGAAGTGGAAGTAAGCAGCGTTTAGAAACATCAGAGCATAAATGCATTTCTCTAAATGAGCTCTGAATGTAGTTACCCAGTCTGCCTGTCTCCGATGATCAGCTCACGCTGGCCACGGCCGATGGGCACCAGGCTGTCCACAGCCTTGATTCCAGTCTGCATCGGCTCCCTCACTGAGATACGGGGGATGATACCCGGAGCCTTCAGACCAACACGCCTGCGGATCTTTGAGCCCAGAGGACCCTGAGGAAAAGAGAACCATGTTGCTCTTATTCATGTTTGTCATAAATTTACACTAGATTTTTTATGAATATAAGAGATGCACCGATCAAATGGCCAGATATCAGAAAATTACAAATTTCCTTTGACTAGCATGTAAAATACAGGGGGGAGGGGAAGAGTTGCTTTCAACTCTTCAAGAAATGAATCAAAAACCCAAGAATTTCCTTGATTCTTTGTCTATGAACATCAATCTTTGAAATACATCCAAGTAAGAGAAAAATAAAAATAAATAAATAAATAAATAAAATCTTACTCTGCTCGGTAAAACACTACAGCAGGATCTGAAGCTATCCATTTTGATTCTTTTGGGACAATTCAAATTTCTTTTAAGAAATCTTATAAAACTTGCTCTACTTTTTATCTCAGATTTTATTAGCTTATTTATTGAGTCAAATCTGAATTATTTGTTTTGCTGCTGTGTTTGTAATTTTGTTTTTATTAAAACAGGTCTCTTTTGGAAATGAGAACCTGTATAAATGAAAGTCAAATAAAAAAAAGTTAATTATAATACTGTTAGAAAAAAAAAATAAAAAGCAGAAATTAATTTCAGTTAGAAAAAATCTAATCGGTGCATCTCCAAGGTAGAAAAATCTTCCAAGAACATTGAATTTAATTGAACAACAAAACGATCTGCTGCAGAATACTCATTTAACTTTCAAACTGAGCTACAAATTTTCCCATCAAAATGTTATTATTCATTTGTTTTTATGAAACTTGAGTTAACCTTTCCATCGATGGCGTTTCCCAGAGCATCCACCACACGGCCCAGCAGCTCCTCGCCCACAGGAACATCCACGATGGCTCCAGTTCTCTTCACAATGTCGCCCTCCTTGATCAGCTTGTCGTTACCGAACACCACGACACCAACGTTGTCAGGCTCCAAGTTCAGAGACATGCCCTACAACGACAAACGTACATATTTAGCATTTTGCCATTAGGAAGTTATAAGCTTTTTGATTTCTGCTTTTGTTCAATCACAGCTGACCAGATGCAGAAAGCAGCTTTAACAGTTTCTTTTGTTTTTAGTAATCAATTTGTTTCTAAACATACTTTGAGTCCAGAGGAGAATTCCACCATCTCTTCAGCCTGGACGTTCCTCAGGCCGTACACTCTGGCGATACCGTCACCGATGGACAGCACACGGCCCGTCTCCTCAAGGTCAGCGGAGGTGTCGGCACCCATGATCTTCTCCTCCAGGATGGAAGAGACCTCAGCTGTGCCTGTGAATAAATTATTAATATTACAATCGCGTCATCTAACAATATATGGAAGCACCGATTGGTACTTCCCAGGCAAGAACAGAGTTCAGGTTTCATTCCAAAGACAAATTTGTTGATCTAAGTTATTTTTGGCAACAATTACAATCACATATGAGAAGCAAAAAAGTGCTTCAGGTTTTTAGGTGGGGGATAGTTTGAATCAAACAAAAGAAATTTGCAGAATAATCCCATTTATACTCCAAACCACATGTACTCAACCTTTACTGAAGTGCATTGATGTTTGATTACCTATCAGAACCAGTCATGAGAAAAACGATTCAGAGGTCTGTTTAATAGATTTGTGCGTCTCTATTACACTTTGACCTTTTCAAAGTACAGCAAAATATTGTTTTTGTGTATTAACATTAAGTACCAAAAAAATTAAAAAGAAAAGAAGTCCACTATTAATGAGAATGCAGCTTACAATGATTTCCAATCATTGGATTGGAAATCATTTCAGAATTGAACTAACACTTTCTTTAAGGGTGCAAAACTGACTGTGTTTTTATTTGATGGTATAATATAATGTCTTTAATGTATTATAACAGCAATATATTTTGGTTGAATAAAAGGATTGTTACAAATGAACATTTATTCCAACTATTCACAAAAATATCTGATAAATGTTTTCAATAAAAACTTTGATATAAAATTATTTTTTTTCTGATTTTGTGTCTCCAAATATCATTTAAGAAATTGTATCGTGAATTAGCTTTTAAAACAACGAAGCCTTCATTTTAGAACATCATACATGACAAAAACTTGGATTGGTTTCAATAATACTACTACCTCTGTTCAAGAACATGCAGGATTTTCTTCTTTGTGCATCAGTTTCCTTCAAAATCTTGACAGAAAAACTCACACTCAGGAAAAGCCTGACCAAAGCACCTCTGTTATTTATACACCAGAATATGCCATAAAATTTGATCCGATCTCAATTATACTTCAAGGTGCATGAATGTCAAACGTATGAGAGCTCTTAGTATTAATGCCCATTTTTCTGCATATGATCCAGTTAATCACTGAGGCAAAATTGGCACCTCAAATGTCCTTGTCCATTTCTAGTATACTGCAAATAATCCCATGATTTTAAGTTGAATAGGAGCAAAGCATTTGGCAACCAGGGTTTTGCTATAGATAGCTTACTGAACTGTTTATATTAAGAACTTTGCAACAAAAACATGAAGCGTTTCGCTAGGTATATATAAGTATTGTTTATTTGGATAGAGTAGACAACATGTTGAAGGACAGAAGTGCATTTGTCTCACCTGTCTTCTGCAGCCATGGTCTCTGTGTGTGGATGTGGTTGACACCCACGCAGGCGGCCGGGAGCGTCTTGGACACCTGCAGTCAAGGACAGGCGCACTTATTAGCTTGTCCAAGGGAAACCTCATATTATTCTGTCGGATATTGGTAGTGAGATTAAAAACCTAAGATCTGCGCAGGTTAAACGCTGCGCAGCGGAGAGGGCATGCGCTGTCAGGATTCCTGACCTTCAAGCGTGGCTGAATGAGCCGTTAGCTCGGTGTTAGCCTGGATGCTAACTTTAGCCGCTGCAGGACGAAGACCGGGTCTTTGCAAGGACAACTCGACAAAATACGTTTAGCTCAGTAATATTAACACCACAAGGATAAGCTATTACCGACAGCTGATTTCTTGCGTTCAGATGCGCTATTATGGATTAGTGTCGTGTAAGCTAGCGGCCTGTACCCTTCACGTTCACAAAGCTCAACAAATAATACCAAAAATGCTTAGAACTACCACCACATTAGCTGTATAATGTTTAGTAAAATACTTACAAATCCAGCTCTCCTGGGCAGGCTCCTGGCCAAAGCTGCTGCAACTCTCACGGATAACATTTTGTCGGGTTGCTAATGACCTGTCCTCCACTAAGCGGCTCCGACCTGCCTGAATGTAATGGCTGAATGAACGCTTCTTCTATTTATTGAAATGATATGAATTTGTCTGGTTTGCTGCTCAGCTGTGCCCCCTGCCGTCAAGGAATAGACAATGGCCTGCTTCCCTCAAGGAAATTCTGGCATTTTCAATAATAAAATGGAAACATTGGCACAAACAAATAATACAATTATAAAAGGGAAAGAAAAATAATCAGAAAAAAAACATATTTCCAAATCAAATCTTTTCAATATAAAACTACTCATTGTATATATACCATATATCTTAGAACAGGTTAATGTACTTGCAGTGACAACGAATATTTACTATTATATTCACTTAACCTCAAACTAGCAAAACAGTCTCACACAGAAAGTAGTGGCCAGAAATAGTGGTCAGAAATTTTATTCAAGTGGTAGTGATACCAATGTTACTCAAGTAAAAAGTACAGTGTAATAAAAAGTTAAATATTTCCAAAAAGTTTCTCAAGATAATGTAACTGAGTGAATGTAACTAGTTACTACCCATTTCTGGTAAAAACTAAATATATTTTTAGTTGACAATTTTGTGTTGTTAGACAATATATTATGAATTCCTTAATTCAATTCAGTTTTATTTTAATTTATTTAGGTGGTTCCTGGCACTTCACAAGGCAAGTGGCCCAATTCATACCAACTTCATAGAATCCAGTTAATTGCCAAAATCAAATCAATTGAGTCAATTTCAATAAAATACAATAATAAAGTAAGATTCTGATCCAATTCTATATAGTTCAGTTCGGTCCAAGTTATAATACAACACAAAAATCCCATTTGATACAACACGCTAAAAGGTAATTTATCTAAAGAAGTCAAGTCAGTTGCATCAATTTGTTTACTTTTTAGCAATTCATCATTCTGAGCAAGGATGTGGCAACAGTGGAAAGTAATTGTCCCCAGATAAAGAATCCACTGATAGAAGCAAGTATGAGTGGAAAAGAAAACCAGAGTACCCTCTGTATTAGTGTATTTTAGATATTATGTAATGTGGTGTAACATCATACCCTTCTTTTGTTATCTTGTTACACTAACTGCAATGGGAACAAACCTACAAATGTATTTGTAGGTATCAGAACTCAGATCCAGTCCTTTCTGTAGACTTTGGAGAATATAAATAAGCTCTTGATGAGTGTTAGATCTTTTGTTTAATAATAGATATTTGGAAACCATTGTCCTTCTTTGTCTAAAGTTATTTGATTTTCATCCTTCTTTTTCCTTTATCCATTAGTATGTTATCTTAGCTTGATTATTCATTTCATTCTTGTTTACATTAATTAGAAGTTCCCTTTGATTTTTCATGTGACAAGATTCTTTTTAGCATTGATCCTAAATAAATCTTAACTCTTAAAATTACACAAAATTCTCTGTGCCTCTTGTATTTGTAATGCAGATTTTTAAAATGGGTTTCAGACAAATTCTCTTAGACTGATTTTTAAAAAAATATTCTGAAACTGATTGATCCATAAATTTCAATAATGTGTCTTAATTTAACCATGCTACAGGAGATTACTGCAAGAATGAATGTTGCTAATTGCTCCACCTTGGAGAGTGCATAATCATAAAATGCAAAGTAATAAAAAGTTATCGGGAACTTACCAATTATGAAAAATCTTTAGAATTTGCTACTTATTTACCAGAGTCTTATAATTTAAGCACTTTTGATCATTATGCATGATCTCATCTTGAATTTCATACACCCAGCTGTCACTGTCAAAACAGCAGCCTTTAATTCTTGGTGTTTTGTTCATAAACAAATCAATACATTTTGTCTCTCCTACCTGACTGACTCTAGTAAGTCTGTAATGTTAGCAAATGCTATTTCTGAAGGTCAACTCCTAAATGAAGTGGTGTTAGAATCTTGATTTATTTTCTGAATATAAATAAAACTCATTTTATCTGATCCAGTAAGGAAGTCAACTTACTGAAGATGCTACTATTGTTGTTTACCAGACTGATACCAAGTAGCAAATCCCCATTTGTTTTTTGTTTTTTTAACGGAAGAAAAACAAATTATTATTATTATTATTATTATTATAAGGGCACAGATTTACAAAACTAGATTTCCTTTTTTCCAGGCACTTGGTTATGGAAGAGAATTATCAGATAATTCTGACTTCAAAGCAGATGTTCCTCTCATAATTTTGAGATTAAAGTCAGAATTATGAAATACAAAAACACTTTATTGATACCAAATGTAAATTACAGGTCATTCAAAGAATTGTGAATTCTGATGGGAGGAAGGATCTCCTGCAGCAGTCTGTATTATAGTGGTTCTGAAGTAGCCTCTGACTGAAGGGTCTCATTAAGAGGACGCTCAGAGTAATCAATAATTGTATTTTTATAAACAACTCCAATTGTAATTTAATTGTTATTAATTGAATTCAATTTCCATTTTTGGCACTAGTTAGATTTGCACATTCTGATTTCCGATCCATTTCCTCTGAGTCTTTTTATTAGGTGAAACATCAACAGCCTGAGTGAGTGCAGGAAGCCCTTTAAACAGCTTAGCACATTTCTCCTGTATAACAGCCTGTTTCATAGTAGCAGTAATATAAATTAAGCTGAATTGTCAGGTCCGGACAGGTTCACCTTGAGATACCTCCAGCTACAGCGCTGCAACATCGCCCTCTTTAGCTTCGGACTAAAAATGACATGTCTGCTTTTGTCAGCGACAACCAGACCAGTCAGACAGTCGTTGGTTCGCCTGTAGTATTTGCAAGCAACAACCAACCGCCTGAATGTAGATCCGCATGGGCTGCTACTACTGCTTCATCTCTCTAAAAAAACCCCGGCGGAATCATAAGATACGGATCCCAGGATGGTGTTAGTGCATGTAGGATATCTGGTTCTTCCCGTATTCGGCTCAGTAAGAAACAGAGGTACGGTATTAGCATTCACATCGACCCAAAACATGTGCCCTGTTTATCTTAATATTCACTGCAGCTGTTGGCTAGCCGTCGCGTTAGCTTCTGTTAGCTTCAAATCAATGGTCAAGCTTTTCCTGACGACGACCCGAACCGCGCCGGTACTTTTATAACTTGAGTCGTTATAGATTAGCGAGACTTATCGAATGATGTTAATTTGTCGGAGATAACTTCGTGGTAAAAACCTGTGAGAAATGAAATGCCCTTGCTACAGATAAGCTAACTGTCGCTTTGGTTCCGGCTATTTCCTGGAACGGAAACGTTTGCCACAAAAGGTTCCACATGTTTAGAGAGTGCGGCTCGAAATGCGATACATTAGCACAACCAGCTGTGCTTTGTAATGTATTTCTCAATAGTTTTTTATCCTCAGCTTGTTGTCTAATTTGCACGACCTAATCTGTCGTGTATTTGCAGTGTTAAAATACCGCAAAATAGACGTAGCCTCTCCAGCCAGTCAGCTTATCTGTGCCTGGATGATGTCATTTGAAGATCATCCGCTCCTGCCGGCGCTAACAGATTTCACGCCACGATTCGGCTAATTGCTACCAGTGTTAATTGGTCAGCGTACTAATCAATGGAGAGAGCATAGATATCCGATCGATCAGCCCTGTCCGCCGTTTCTTTTTGATTTGCTAATTGGGCAATCCAGCAGCTGCTTGTCTGAAGCTGCAGAGCTGCAAACATAACCCAAATCTGCGCTCACATAGCAGAGATGCATTTATAAAGCTACAGTGTAACATTAATTTTACAACAGTGGCATCAGTGATTTCATTGTGCTTTTATTTCTGTTCTTATTTCCCTGTTTCATAGTATGGAGGCTGGCTCTACATTCTGCATTTATCAGATCTTTGTCGTCCCCCCCATTGTGTAGCTAATGATCATCTGCTGCTGTGTGGTGTGGCGTGGCCTCTGCCTGTTCTCTGCATTTAGCTGTATTGTGAATCCCTTCTTCATTTCCTCTTTCCATCAGAAGACGACATTGGTATTAAAAGCACCCCTTCCTGAGAAGTATTCAGCTATAGACTGTTTCATGTTAAGCAGACTAAAACTATAGCTAACACCTACAGGGGTTGGACAATGAAACTGAAACACCTCTCATTTTAGTGTGGGAGGTTTCATGGCTAAATTGGACCAGCCTGGTGGCCAATCTTCATTAATTGCACATTGCACCAGTAAGAGCAGAGTGTGAAGGTCCAATTTGCAGGGTAAGAGCACAGTTTTGCTCAAAATATTGCAATGCA
>CAEFZX010020890.1:0-41087 GCA_903066825.1 Alfaro cultratus | reverse complement strand
GAAAGTCCAGATACTTTGCTGAGGTCATTTTCACACCTTCAGGGACTCTGAAGGGGCCGACCAGCTTTCTCTCTCTCACTCTCTCTCTCTCTCTCTCTCTCCCCCTCTGAATCAGCCACAAATTTCTTCACAGTACGATGACGCTTCAATTTTCGTTAAATATCTAATGTTTTCAAACTTTGTCATACGGCACTACATTATCTGATGATTTTCGCCAACAGAGAGATTCTTTTTCTTTCCTATATTGCTTGAAAACTGTGGCCTGCTTAATAATGTGGAACATCCTTCTTAAGTAGATTTCCTTTAATTGAGCTCACCAGACAAACTAATCAGCCCAGATCTCTGAAATTAATTATAGTGATTCAAAGAGTCCTGACACACAATACCATCTATAAATTTAATAGCACAACAACAAATTTTATTTTTATGACATTTAAATTCAATTTGCATAATAATTTGGAACTCGGCGTATATTGTTTTGTAGTAATACGTACCCAGGTTGTACCAGACATCCATTTCTCCACTCAGGGTTCGGACCTCGATGATGGTCTGACCCAGGAAGTCGTCCGACTCTCTCTTCAGTCGCTGCTTCACTCGCGACTTGATGTCGTCGTCCTCGTCCCACACTCGGAGTTTGATCCGGTCCGATGAATTATGGCACTCGCTGCAAAGGCAGAAGATGAATAAAAATAAAAATGGAGAGAGGAAATGTTTCTAGAACTGTTCAGCCGTTTCTGCAGCTAAGAACAAATATGTCGATCTCAAGTTGATTTGTGGAGCAAAAAGTGAAGGTACAAGACCCAAACAATCTCATTTAAATCGCTTGAGATTTTAACGTCATATAACATTTAATTAGGTGTGTCTAAACTTTTGAATCAAAAGTATTCACATACATTTGAAGCTTACTGCAGTGAAACGTAAGGAAATGTAAAAGTGATTTTCTGTGTCTGTAAAGATGAAAGGTGTAAATCAGATGAAGGTAAATCAGGATAATCGTTACTGATTTCCTCACAGATATGAGAGGATTGAACCGAATCATATCACCAACGTGGGTTTGCAGTGTGAGTGATTTTACACAAGGTCATAACAAGCAGGAATGTTTTTCATAAAATCCAAAAATCTGCACTCACAAGCTGAACTTTTCCTCCCAGACAGGGTTCAGGTTTCCGTAGATGGTCTTTGTTCTCTTCTTGGTTTTCCCCACCTGGATGGTGACGTACGGGTCGCTGGAGCCGGTCCGGTCCTTGGCCTGCAGACCCTGGGCGCTAACCACTGAGGGAATAACGAAAACACACACTGACTGTGGAAATTGCATAAGAAAAACAAACACCTACTCTTTCTTTTTCTCATTCACACACACACTCATCAAAACAGAAGATATCACCCACACTGTTATGCAAAGACTCGTAACACAGTTTTCATGACTCACAGGCAGATGCAGGGGAAAAGCGATTAACTAAAGTCATCCAGTGCAACAAGGCAGCAAGAAAACCTTCGCAGAAACACGGAGCCTTAATACGAGTTAGAAAGCAGTGAAGGTGGAGTGGAATCACTGGAAATTAGATTTTATTTTAAGATATTTTAAAGCATGAAATCTCCAAAGATCAGAAATATTAATTCTGTGTGAGCAAAAATGTTTTTTCGATGCTGCTTAAACTTTTAAAAGTTTAACATTTAAATAAAATTTTGTTTTCAAGACTTCAGAATTTGAAATCATAAAAACAAAATGCGGTGCAGCCATGTTTGATAAGTTAGAATATTATTAAAAGGTTTATTTTAGTTATGATAAAAGTTGCATATTTTCATGCCACACTGTGAAAATAATTTTACTGGTTTTTGGAAACTGAAATTCATAAATCGTCTATCAGACTTGAACTTGTGACTCTAAATATTCTTGATTTCTATGTGATCTTTTCTCGATTCTTTGACTGACTGACGGTGACTGATAACATCACATCAAAGGGAATTTTACATCAGTTGTGGGAGAAAGTCCCAAATTAATTTGTGGAGATCAAAAAGCATATCCTGTTAGTTAACAATCAACTTTAAACACTTTGCAACATAATTTTAGATCTGATTGAATTATTTAAAGAGGACATGTTAAAAAAATTCATTTTTTTATCCTTTAAATGCATTTTTTAATTGCAGATGATAAAGTCTGCCTTCATGCCTTGATGAGCAGGAAAAAGAACAAAGAAATCCCGTGACCACGAATTAATTTCAGGACCAGCTTTAAGGTTATCTCTGCATCTTTGGGCTCATCACTGTTGATTGGAGAGACAACCTGTGATGGCTGCCATGGCAACACCGCTGCTACGACACGCTGGGATGTGTCTGGTCTCTTTGGTAACAGCAGTCGCCTTGATGCTGGGTGAACTGGAGGTAAAGATTCCCTGATGTTTGTATCTGCAGAAACCTGACATGGAGTAACATTCACACAGCCACAGGAGTTTATGACAGCAACCTCAGAGTCACTGAAACG
The DNA here is from genome assembly GCA_903066825.1 of Alfaro cultratus. Lineage (NCBI taxonomy): Eukaryota > Metazoa > Chordata > Actinopteri > Cyprinodontiformes > Poeciliidae > Alfaro > Alfaro cultratus. The sequence continues at coordinate 38,605 of CAEFZX010020890.1, read as the reverse complement.
GTTTTCATTTCTCTGAATTTCTAAATATTTTCCAGAAAGTGGCATGAGGCACTTTCTGCACCTCTAATGTATAGGTACGTTGACGTATGACGTCGCGAGCATGAAATCCTGACCCCATCTCCCTGCTAACGATGAGTAGCATTGGTTTTAGCTATCAAGTTAACAATATATCACGCTAAATCTTAAATGTGTGAATGATATATAAAAGAAAAAGGGACGTAGTTCTTCGCTACTATTTGTCAACACCACAACTAAACAACAAGGTCAGGAAAATGTTTTAATTAAAAAAAAAAAGCAAGGAAGAGCGAAGCAGGTCAGTTATGCTAGCTTGACTTTGACAACCTCAGCATGCAGAGCTGCTGCAGAATTTGGTGTTTCGGTTCAGTTTACAACAAAATAAGGCGATCAACACACCAGTAGAGCAGGTGTTTAAGGTAGCTAACTTAAACAGAATAATAGCTAATCTACCGCAGTGTTAGCTTAGCTAATAGCATCAGTAGCTAATCTACCACCGCAATCACTTATTAACAATCAGAAAAAAAACATCAGACCTGAAAACATAAAACCGTAACAAACTAAATGTTCTGTTCTTTGTGTAGAAAATGCTTTTGGTGTTGAATTCTGATACATATAATGTTGTTGCTGTATGTTACCATGGCAACAAGTCCGCGTGTGGAGTAGCCGACACAGAGGGCGGGAAAAAAGACTACTAGTGGTTTTTAGTTGTTCTTCAACAGTTTTTCTGTTATTTTTCCCTTTGCTGTGGCAAACTGCACTAAATTAATAAAACCAACATTTCCAGGTCTCAGTTTATTAAAAACTGGCTACGGATAGCATGTAAAACAATCGTCTTTTTACTCTTCAGCGATGTGCGCATGCGCCAAATCTCTGAATGTAAACAGTAACATGGAACCTCCTTCATATATATCCTGATCAATTAAAAACAGTCGTCATTTCCCGAGTTGGTCACACATTTGGAGAAATCAACATGTAGTGTGGCTTTTATTTGAGGTATTGACTCCCTGTAAAGTCCACAACTTTCACTAAGAGGGAAAACTTTGGAGTCCTGTTTGCACTTCAGTCATACTGCACAACAGAAACACCAGTTAAAAAGATCTATGACTTAATCACAGACATGGCACAGCAGAAACAGCAGCCACTGTTTATGGAAGCAGTAATGGACGCCACCGTCTATGGGTCGATTTTAAAGTTGTTGAGTAATGGGAGCTAACAGGATCATCACAGGATCATAACGAGACGAATGAAGCTAATAAAAAGAAAGCACAACTAATGCCAACAACTTTTAGTGGAGCAATTTCTGTAGAGGAGTCTGTTTGGGTGTGGAGTCAGAAGGAGATGTAATGTGTTTCAGTGACGCAAACTTCTTTCATAATTTCAGAATGTTGAGGAACAGCTTCGAGTTGGAGACTCGGTTTGAGTGGGGACCAAAATGGCAACATTTGTTAGATTTTCAGCTGCTGCGTTTCGTTTTTACTTTTGCACTGTGTCAAACGAAACAAGCTCTTTGAAAAACCTGTTCTTCTCCTCGCCTGTGGGGGCGCTGCACCAAGAAACACTGGAGGAAATGACTAAAAAACCTCTGAAGAAGACACTGAGCGCAACTTCCTTCTACACAAAATGTAAACAAAAATGGAGTAGAATCAGATTTTAGCGGTTGTAGTATTTCTCTTATCTCTTTTACGAGACATTTAGGGCTGAAACGATTCCTCGAATGATTCGAGTACCTCGATTATTAAAATTCCTCAAGGAAGATTTACCTGTCTCGATGCTTCATTAATTTATGTTCTATTATTTAGCCCTCCGTGTTCCGGCCGGTACATTATTTGCGTTGCGCGGAGCTCTGACTTCCGCCTTTGAGTTGTTGACAAAAGCTAGGTGTTAGCGGCATAACGTTCGACTTTCAAGTTCAGCCCGTGAGGATTTTATTGAATGATGATAATGTCCTGGTTTTCATCGTTTTTATAAGCATCCTTAAAATGACTGGCGCGATGCCTGGAGTACGGCAGCTTTTCTCCTCCGGGAGCTGCTGGTTCAGAACAAACGGCGGGAAGAGCTGCGGAGTATTTATACAGGTGAGCGGATAGACTGAACACGGCAGGCAGCTGAGTAGTTGATGGTTACAGTGTAAATGTAGCTTTGCGGACGAACTGCACAATAAATTTCATTTCATCCCGGTCTGAACAAACGGGAAGCGGAGATCATTGTGGCTGTACATGGCTGGTAGATGAGTTTCTGAGTGTGAGGAAAGAAGGTGCCGTAAAAATCCCGCATTGCTCGCCCCCCAGTTCTTATGTTCGTCCCCTGGTCTACCGGTCCCTGGACTTACGTTCGTCTGACCCCTGGTCTATTTCTTGCCCTCCACCCCCATCTTACGTTCGTTCGCCTCCCACACCCCCCCACTCCTCCAGGAGACATTTCCCATATTCTCAAACCCAAAGCTTGACAGGTATGGGGCAAGGTGAGAGTTCATCTATTAAACTGACTGAAGATGAATACAGTACATAAACTAAAAGCTGAAGTGTAGACATTTTTTATAAGCGTATTTGTGAGCCTGCCTCTTTATTATTAAATTTAATATAATTTCAGATCTTTGTATAACTTCAGGTTAACTTAGAAAGTGAGCTATTACTGTTACAGGTTAGTTTTCTAAACTACAAAAAAGTAACTGTTAGGGAAGCTCAAAAATGAAAAATTTAACTGATATTGATATCCGATAGTAACACCAGCGTTATGCCAAATTTGTCAGTATTTTATTTTATAATTTTTTTATTTGATTAATCGTAAGAATAATCGATTGATTACTCGATTACTTAAATATTTGTTTACAACAATTTCTCCTGCTAGCGATAGGCTAGCATGTTTGTTTTGATTGTATTTACCCAGACTGCCCTGTGCTGTAGTCCACTTCCTGCTTTTGGTGCGGTCTCCGGTCCACTTTGCGTTCACAAATTAATTCAAACCGAAACAGAGTTAACTTCAACCGAACCGAGACCGAGGGTTGTAGGCGGACCAGCGTAACCGGACTTTCTAGAGTAACGAACCAGAATTCGATTAAAGTGGACCAAACAGGTCTGGTGTGAATGCACCCTGAATGGTCAATTAAATAATTGGTGGTAATCCGATAAAATGTGACATGACCATTCTGACTGCGGACGCTTTGGATTTACATTAACCCTTTAAACAAAGGTTTAAATAATCGGTTAGATTATCATTATAATAGGTTAAAGATTCATAACAAATAATAGCAGCAGATTTTTGACTAATTTACCATTAAAAACCACTTTAAGGATAAAGATTATTCTGTTATTCACACAAACAACAAAATGCTATTTTTAAAAAGAGTCTCAGTAAAGAAAGCAAAAGCCCACTTTGCGAACAAACGAAAAAGCCTTGTGTTCAATCTGCTGGCTGACTTCACACAGAGATATGAGTGTTATCCACACCCAGAGGTTCAGAAAGACATCATCCTGATGCCACACGCCCTGCGAGGATCTGTACTGCCAGAGACGACGATGACAGCATGAAGAAAAACAAAAATAGACATTTTTCTTTCCCCACTTAGTAAAATATTTTCTTTACTTTGCTAAAAATGATTTGTGACCAAAAGGAAAGCTCCATTCAACACCATTTTAAACAAGTTTCTACAAAAAAAACTTTCTTAAATATTGTTTTGCTGTTGCAGGAAGACAAACTATGGTCTTTAAGTAATATAAGGAAGTAGAATCTGCTGAGTCACCAGTTGCTATGGTGATGAATCTGATCACTCTCAGTAAACATTAGACATAAATGATGAAAAATTATTGGTATTCTTCCTAATTTGCATCCCTGTTTTAAAAAAACTCAATAAAGATATACACTACCCATGAAATGTTCCTTCATGCTATTCCTTATGAGCCACAATGTGTCTATGTGTTTTTTGCAGTGTTTTTTAACGCAACAGTAGAAGTCAAAACCAAAAATATGGAAACGTGACAAGCCAAAGAGAGAGTGTTGTTTAATGCTCTGAAGTTTAGTCAGATTTGCTAACTAAATAAATCATGTCAGCTTTTTCTCAGGCGTTTAAAGGCATACCTGTCACGGTGATATTGGCAGACCATTTAGAGGTGCCGTCCAGCACACTCTGCTTGATGCTCTTCATGTGTTGAGAATGAATCATCTTAGCAATGACAAACACTTTCCGGATCTCCTCGAAGATCTCAGGCTTGTTTCTCTCGCGGATCTTCATGCGGTCCTTCATGGCCATGATGATGTGCTGCGTCCGATCTTCTGCCCCCGTCTTCGAACTTTTCTCCGCTGCTCCTAAAGAAACAGAAACCAGTTACATCAACATATTCTCGCACTTTACTGTTATTATGAGCCATATTTTCTTATAAGTTGCTTTAAAGTGTGTGGAACTCACAGTGTTCTGCTTTGTCAGCACAAGGTACGTTACTTGTCAAACTAAATTTTGATTTTACTTATTTTTTCAAGATTAACAAAAAACTGACCATTTCTAAATCAAGTTTAAATGTTCTACAAAATAATAATAATAAAAATAATCTGCAAATTGGTAATGCCGTCACATTGACTTTCAGTTTCATCCAAACGGTATTAGTGAATCTTCATCAGCGCATACAAAGTGTTGGCATAGTGTCACATGAGATTAATTATTGGGTGATTGCTCAAGGATTTGAGTAGTAATTTAGTCAATTAATGTAATTTTCTTTTTCTGGCTTATCTGGTTATCAAAGTATGTATTAATTGCATGAAAACGCAACATGGGAGAGTTATTTAGTAGGAGTGTATCTTCCTACACCAATAAAATATGTGGCAATTATTTGATATAAAGTACTAAAATAATTTTATCTGGATTTAAGAACTTCTCAAACCTTAAAAACACCTTATGTTTCTTAAAGAAATGTGTGAAATTCACATTGTTCTGCTTCGTAAAGACACAGTATGCTACTTGTTGTCAAATAAAATTCATATTCTATTTATTTTTTGCATGACTAACGTAAACTAACCATCTGTAAATGAAGTTTAAATGTTCCACAGAAAAACTGGAAAGACAAATAGTAAATAGGTCATGCTGTCACATTCACTTTCAATTTCAATCAAACAGCATTAGTGAATCTTCATCAGCGCAGACAAAGTGTTGGCATAATGTCACATGAGATTAATTATTGGGTGATTGCTGCAGGAACTGTTACAGTACATAAAAAAGCAATGTCTTCCCACACTATTAAAATGTGTGTCAAGTAATCAATAGCAGAATGTGGTTTAAAATATTTAGTTTTATTCAAAATTATTGACTTAATGACACCTTGAAACATTTCCATATCTTTTAGTAGCTAAACTTACTTTGCAGGCAGTCAGCGTTCAGCAGCTCCTGGCATTTTTCATGAACTTTGACCCCACACTCTGCGCAGCGCATACCCTGCCGAGCGATGCCCCATAGCAGACCCTCGCACTCGTAGCAGTAGGTAGGCGTGGTGGCGGTCCACACCTCGAAATTGTGCGGCGTGGTGCAGGAGATGGGGTAGATCAGAGCCTGTAGAGTTTTTTTGTAGACGTGGTTTTTCTGTTGAAGCAGGAGGAAAGAAAAAAGTGATGAAAAGTTTGATCAGAAACAACAACCTTTACTTTATTGACACTAGCTGCGTTTCCACTACAAATGTGAGCCAAACTTTGTTGAAAAACCACAATATCCCAAAAATATGGTGAAATTTGGCGTCATAACATGAAAATCTTCAGAAAATCTTGCATGGTGCTGTAGAGTATTGTGTAAATTCCTGGGGGAAATCTTTAGGAACCACAATTTCAGTCCAATCAGCAGGACAACCAAGGAGCAAATGTGGTGGAAATCATTATTTTCTCCTGTTATCTTCATAAAAAGTAAACAACTGTCATTGCTCTGCATCAAAATGGCGTCAAATGAAGAGAAAGAACAGTGATGTGCACCACTAAAAACCTCAAAAGGTGAAAGGTCAGCTGCAGAGATGAAGGTTCAATGATCTGAGAGTTTCAGTCTCCCACTGAGAAATGTGCTAATGGGAGCAGAGAATGCTGAGCACCGGCAGCAGGTGGTTGTTAGCGCCTCTGCACACACAGCGAGACGAAGACTTCTGGACAACAGCGTCGTAGAAAGAAGAACAGCAAAGAAGACGCTTCTGTCCCCGAAAAACATGGAGGACAACCTCTTTCTGCTGACAGTTTTGAACTAGAAAATTATTTGTCCTGTGAAGAAAAGGTTAAGATCCACCATGAGTGGTATCAATAGTTAAAATTCCTGATAAAATTAAGGTGTTTGGACGCTTCTTATCCCAGAGAACTGACCTTTTTGTCCCCGACTCTGAACAGAAACCTGCTGAATCAACAGCAGAAAAATCAACAGAAATCTCTTCCAATCCAGGAGAAATGTGATGATTATTTCTGGCTTTCCCAGCTGGGTTTCCATTAAAAATGTTATGCAAATTTTAAAGCTTTTATTTGTTAAATTTTTTTCACAAAATCATTCTTAGATAAAATTTTAGTTTGATCTTTTCAGGATGAACTATTTTAGAACCTCCTGTCACTTTAAATCCAACAAGCTGCTGCTGGCCACGCCCCCCAACTCAACGTTTACACTCGCATGTGAAAATGATTGCAAACAGACGTGCAATAACACAACCGTACATGTTGAAAAGCAGAAGTGGAGCCTCCTGAACAACCAACAAGAATGCAGCAAGTGGTTTGTGGATGGTAAGTTAACAACAAAACACTGACCAACCTGACCAAACGCGTCAGAGGTCCTCTTGGGTTGCTAGGTAACAGGCTGAACCTCATGCCTCTGGTAAGGTACAGTGGATGGAAAAATTTATTGTATCTGAGATTATTTAGTAAATTTATTTCCAGCTTCCCTTTTCAAATTAATTATTTTTTGGAAAAACCAGTTGAAGGAAGCATAAAACCTTTATTGTGAAATTTAGAAAGTTATTTTAAACAGAGAGTTAAACTCTGGGTTTTTTGTTCATATTTTGTTCTTCTAAGTCGATTTCCTTATTTTTGCTCACCATGAACAGGATTAATTATTTACAGGAAATGAAGATTTGAAACTAAGGTTATTAAAGTGAGAACAAGTCTATATTTACCACAAACCAGGACAAGAGGCATAAAAAGATGCTCTTTTACCTCATTTTTATTCCCAGTTCCACCTTCAGAACCTTGCAGCTCTTCTCCACAAGATTTTTTCCCCCTACATGCCGTAGAGTAACCTACTTTGTGCACCTGAATTATTAATGTTTCTTCCAATGTAAAATGTAATCATCATTATAAATTGACAAATTGCAGCGCTGTCAGCACAAAGCAAACCATAAGAATTATGGAGGCACACTTCAGATCCATAACGCTGACTCAGCAAAACTGAATTCTCACAATCATTTCCAACAAATGATGAACAGAAGTGGAGCCTCCTGGACACAGTCGAAATGAAAAACTGAGTAGGAACTAATCACAAAGTGTTTAGACGAGATAAATAAGATAAACTACTCACAAGCTCTTCATCTTTTAGGGAGGTCCGAGTGGCCAGCGCGTAGTTCAGTCTGGCCTTCCTGGACTGAATCATGGACTGGAAACAAAAGAAAGTGAGAAAGCAGAAATTCACAGCGACACACAGTCAAGATTAAAGTAATTATTTGAAGAAATTCTTGTTTTGATGATTGATTCTTTTAAGTTTGAAGGTGAAATTGCAAAAACATACAATAGACAATTTTCTTTTTGTCTTCCAGTTTTTCTTTTAACAAACATTTCAGGGTTTATTCAGGTTCCACAAACTTTAAGACTTTTTAAGACCTACTTGAATAAAATTTTAGTTAAAATTTTAAGACCTACATCATGACAAAGACATACAAAAGAAATCCAGAGGATCAAAACTGTGAAATTTCTGTGGTCTTTTCTCACATAATCAAAATGGCCTATGGCACTACAGCTAGCTACCAATGTAGCTATATGCTAGCTGCTAATGATTTCTTTGTCATTAGAAAGTCAGTAATAACCTAGGTAGTTTAGCAAACTGTCAGCTAGGTAGCTACCACGCAAGTATTAGCATCTTTTTAAGACCTGTGATCAACATATTTAAGGCCAACTTGCATTTCCTTTAATACATTTAGGACATTAAGTTAATTTAAGACTTTTAAAGACCATTGTGAATACAATATATTACCCATATCATGATAAAGACAGCCAAAACTGTAAAACTTCTGGGGTCTTCTCACATTGTCAAAATGACACATAGCTTTCCAGTTATGTGGCAATTTAGCTACCTAGCTAGCTAGAGAGCTACCCATATGTTTGCTGATAATGACTTCTTTGTCATTAGCAGGTAGCTAATAAGCCAGGTCGCTAGCAAGCAAGTATTAGCGGCTTTTTAAGACCTTTGATTAACGTATTTAAGGCCAAGTAACATTTTTCTGAATTGAATTTAAGACATATTAAGGCCTTAATTTTAGAATGTAGGATTTTCTAGGGATGTGGGGACACCCTGCATTTTCTTCCCTAAAATGTTTGACACAGTTCTCAAGGTTTTCCCCACAATTTAAAAATAGGACTAATTAAGTAAAAAATCCAAATGAGATTGCAAACTTTAATTTTAATAGGTGGAAACAAATAAAAAATATTACAGGAATTGTATTACTGAGGTCAAAATTTGTTAACCTTTTGATGTGCAGTTGGCTTGGAGCTGATCTTGGGAGCTTTACTTTATAAATCTTTAAGCAACATGAATGAAAGCTCAAAAGCAGTTTTTGATGCTGCAACGGCTCTTTGATGCTACGTCACACCTGTGAAACGCCTCAGACATTTCAAACCCAACAGCACAAGCTGTCAGAAACCATTAAAACAAACAGCTTCATGGGTTCATAATGAATTTCTTCTACTGGAATAAACATATTATACGATAATGAAGCAGAATCAATAGGTGGTAGAGACTTAAGTTGAGGTTAAATGTGTCATTTTCTAGTTTTAACAGTTATGTAAACAGCATGGAAATAACTGTATTTTACTGCTGTAACAATCTAAAACAGAAAAAATGCCAAGTCCAAGTTTTAAACTCAAATGCATTGTTTTTTAATTAATTTAAGACATTTAAATGCCTAAATTTTATATACAACCCTGCAGTATAAGCACCTTCTTTTATCTTTTCTTCCACAATTTTCAGAAAGCAAAATATGTAATAGTTTTCGGTATTGTGCTACTGATGCTAACTGAAACATTTATATCTAAAATTGAAATCAAGCAGAGGCCCTTTTGCTTTTCGTTGTTATCAGTCCAGTTCAGTTTGTAAACACAACACAAAAAAACCTACAGCTGATTTTATTTTGTGTTTGCTTATGGGTCTGCATGCTGGTACAAAATACGATTTCACCACAAGCAGACTGAATTTCAAACCAAACCCATCAAACCTGCAGACTAAAGCAAATATAATCTCACTCGTCTTTTACTCACCATGGCCTGAGCGGCGACAATCACAGAGAGGGAACGTGAGCGAAGAGAGGGAGAAGAAAGAGCTTAGAATCACATCGTTACATGCTTTAACCTTGACAATTGTTTTATTTACTTTAATTTCCTGGTTCTGTTTAGGTGCAGAAATTATTCTTAAATCTGTTAAAACATTTCTGGGGTTTATTTAAAAGCTTTTATACAATGGGATTAGCAATAAAGACTTACACCTTCTCACTTAATGTTGAAATAAATTATTCTCTTTGATGGCTTTGTAAAAAAAACAAGCCACAGTATAAAGAATTAAATTTAGATTCAATGTCAATATTTTTCACCAGTAATACAAAAAGTTTAATCAATTTCAAGTTGTTTTCCAAAAAGAGGTTGAAAACATGTTGCCGTATCTCTATTCTAACAGTATTTTTTCTTTGCTTCATACATCTACAAATATAAATTTAATCAGTGCAGTTTTGATTTAGTATATAACATTTTTATTCAGGGAATTTCAAAACTGTCAAAGGAAGCTATAAAAAGTATTGATGGGATAACTCACCAGTTCACTAACAAGAGGGATAGGCCTCTTCTTGCGGAGGTCTGGCATGCTGTCAATGCCAAATGGTGTGTTCGCCCTTCAACGAATAAATAAATAACAGAAAAATTACATAAAAACAGAATAAACTTTGTACCGTTTACACATAAAAGCTTTACAGACCCTGGCTTGGCCCACGGCTGCTTGCTGGGGTCACTGTCTTGCGTTTGGCTCTGAAATGGGAGGTCATAGATCACGCATTAGTTAAGTTAAAAGCGAAAGTTTGATTTAAGGAGATAGGAGCATGCAAATGCAAAAGTATAAGATAAAAAAAGAAAGTGAATAGCAAATAAAAGGGAAAGGTTGAGACTAAAGTGTGTTGGTTGAGTTTCAGTTCTGCATGCCAAACACCTTTCAATCATCATTTTTATTGATTTGTGAATATTTATATTGAGGAAGATGATAAAAATAAGATTTGTAGAGAGCATCCTATTATGGACAACATTGTGTCCATCAACACTGCTTTTAAAAATCAAGTAGGTATAATGATGGGTCTACCAGGATCAGTATAAACATAGCCTCAGCAGAAAATGAACCACAGAACAAGAAGATCATTTTAAGACGGTTGGTTTTAAGGTGACCTGATTTCCATCTTGACTTCCATCTGTAAAACAGCGAGACAGAAACACACAGAAGAGACAAAAACAGTCATTGACCGGCTTGATTCATTGTGTAAAAACAACAGCGTTAGTTTAAAAGCGGCACCAAGGCTGAGTTTTTCGACAGATGGGGTCTGAGGTCATAAATGTTTCATTAACATGTATAATTCATCATGAAAATGACTCCTAATATTTTCCCCGATCCCCGGTCTTTAATGTCCGACTTGCTTTCCAAGGAGATAATTAATGTTTTCTAATTCTGCAAATGGATCCTGCTGACGCCTTGGAGAGGAGCAAGGGAGTCCTGAGTGGCAGCTGATGCATTACTCACAAGTGGGTAGAAATTATCATTCCAGAATAGACCACGGTACAATAAAATACCCCAGGGAACTTTAGATAAAAAGCAATAACTGCCAATCTCTAAATGGGTCCCAGAGATGGTCCCTTTATCTCTGAAAACCACACTAACAGAAATGATCAAAGACCTGGTGTCAAAAAGGTCAATCAATCACCTATCAGAGCCACAGACAGATAGCAGTAGATACATGTACAGCACTGTACAAAAAGTTTTAAACTGACCCTATTTTCTTTGTTTTTCAACTCCTAATAGAAAAAGTTTCTGGTAATCGTTTAAAGTGGTTTTGATCGGTAGATTGCCAAGCTTCAGTCCATTCCTGACCCTTTTTAGAGATTTCTCTTTATTGTTAAAGCCAATTAACCCTGACCTAAGAGGCATCCAGGCTTTAAAATGCTTCTATAGATAAACCTATTTTTATAAGAAGTAACTCTCACGTACAGTTTACATGTGGCAGATAATTTCATCTGTCCTTCACTTGATCAGTGGACAAGATTCTGTTCTGATCGGGCGCAAAAAAACTGAACATGAAATGTGAACAGGCAATCAAAAACTTTAAAAGATGAAACAAAATCATTAAAAATATTGCTCAAGAGTTGTGAACCCCTGCTGAGATATCAAGATGCTAAAGATCACAGAGAGTGGTGGGGCAATTTTACACTTACCTAGTTTCCCTGGTTCAAAAAGTTACTATAAAGAGGGTAAATACAGCTCAGTTTTTAGCAATCACAAAGACAAGATGAGCAGAGGTTAAAACAATGGCTACCTTGTTCCATTTCCTCCTGGGAGAAGGTGGACATGGTCATACTGACAAGGTTGCGTCTGGTCCCCCTCTTCTCCTGTAGAATCTGCTGAAAACTCCTCAGACACTTCAACTTGCGTTCATCAATCTGGGTAACGTCTGTTGATGACTCTGCTGCGTCTCCCTCTGGTTTGACCTCCCAGCCTCCAGAAATGTCAGCTGCAGGCTGCTGTGGTTCCTCCACTGCTGCAGGTTCATCAGCCTGGATTGAGGCTGGCAATGATTCTGCAGTGATGTATTGGGAAAACTGATCCTTATCACTAACATCTGCTGGGCCTTTTGAAATTTTTTCACCTAAGCTGTCTCCAGGTAGGTCTGTAAGGCCTTTGACTAAAGAGTCAGGATCCACAGATGGTTCTTCAAAACTTGGTGGGATCTTGTTCCAATAAGGAGAACTTTGGCAAGTCTTTAAGGGCTCCAGTGCAAGGCTTTCGCTGGTTTTCACATCTAAAGGCTCGACTGAAAAATTATTAGACTTTTGACTAGTACTATTTTTGGACAGATCATCAAAAGCATGAGCAGAAGTAATATCTTCATGGTATTGGTAAGAAGTTTGTTCTAAATATTCCTCGTAGGATCTTTTTAAAGGTAACTCATCAGAAGGCATTGATAGTTCAAAGTGTCCAGAATTTACCTCAACAGGTCCTTCAAGTTTGCGTAGCGCACCCCGCAAAGCAGACCTAAAGTCAAGCACAGCTCGCCCTAAGCGTTTGACGGTTAAACCTCCAGCTGGGACATCTGCAGTACCGGGATCAGAGAGTCGGTTTTCCCAGCTTCGACTACTGTAAGGTCTTACGACACTGTCTCCAGAGGCACCTGAGAGTCCCTCTGTCCAGGTCACAGCAGAAGTCTCTTCGTAGCTTAAATAGGCTTCGTTTTCACTGATTGTTGTGAAGGTCAGCTCATTTGTCTGATCAAACTCGAATTCCTCTGCTTCACCATCATGCACCTCAATCGAATGGTAACCTGAACTTTGAGGGCAGGACAAATCAGTAGAATATTCATACCCAATAGACGAGTTTCCAATGCTGTTAGCAGCTGTATCGTGACTCCTGGACTGACTTTGAGGCCATCTCAACCGTGACTGCCGTTCCTTCCTGCTTGAAGTGCTGGCAGGTGAGTTGTAATGCTTTCCAGAGCTAACAGAGAGAGGATCTGAGCTTCCTGTGGATGACTGTAGAGATGAACCATATCCTCCTGCTCCTCTGTAGTGACCCCAGTGCCCAACTCCTTCACAGTAGTGAGAACTCTTTCTGGCATTGTCCTCTACAGCCCTATCCCTGAGGTAAGTGCTATCTCTATGCCACTTAGGCTCCCTACTAACACTGTGTGGAGGTATAGTGTTAGCCCATTCTCTCTCATCGCCAGCTCTTTGCTCCTTTCTTTCAATACTAGATAATTGCCCTGGTAAGTCATACTCAGACTTTGAACTATGGCCAGAAGACAAAGAGCTAGTGCTTGGAAAATCTTGGCAATTTCCATGGTCAAGCAAGCTTAAGCTAAGATGTCTTGCTGTTGCACCTTCTGGTATATCTGAACTATGGTCAGAAGTATCGTCAGCGTCCTCCAGTTCCTGATGATCAGCTGTTGAAACAATTTGGGACACCTTAGGCCCTTCTAGCCTTGTTGGCAGTCGGACCCCATGTATACTGTGGTGCTCATAACCTGGCTGAACACAGTCCAGATCTGACTTTGCTACCGGGCTCCCTAAGCTACCATAAGCACTGACTGGCCGCCTACGTGTGGCTGATCCATCTTTGCTTCCTGACCATGTATTTGTACCTCCTTTGTTGCTAGAACGAATGCCTTCAATTTCTAATAAAACAGCATCTACACATGAGGATACCTCCTCAACTGAGCCCCGCACTGAGCTCAGGTAATCCCTGAGGTCTGAGATTTCCTCTTGGATCTTGTTGATGCCCCTTAGCTCCTTCAGAATATGGTCAATGATGGCACTTGACGTCTCTTCTTTATCTTCATCATCTTCCAGACGTGTACTTGGTAAAGCGCTGTTGAAGTTGTAGTCCAAACAGTCACCAGCAGAATATGGTCTTTTGGGCCGAATGTGAGGGGAAGTAAATTCTCGTGTTCCTGATGCAAACTTTGTCCCATTCATGTCTGGGCTGACTGGACTGTAAAGTGGGATTGGTTGGATGTCCTCTGGAGGTTCCCGGAGTCCACTCTCGAAGGATATGCGTTTTTGACTTCCTTGGGATCTGGAGCTTTTATGTTGTAAAGTGCAAGGTATTCTTATGCAACCCTCTCTGTTCAGCTCCACTTCTCCCACACATGGTGGCCCTGACACCACCGCATGTCGTTTAATGATTGAAGCTTTTGGGGGGAAGGCTTCAGCCCTCGGGGTAACCTTCGGATGCATGCTTCGAAGCTCTTTTCGACTGTCAGGTGCCTCCACCTCTTCCTCCTGTTCAGTGCCTGGATAATAGAGCTGGGATTCAGGCACATGGTGGTCTGCAGACCCTTGCAAAAGACGATGAATTTTGCCACGGATAACCAGTGCTACTTTGGGATTTGGAGCTCTCTTTTTAGGTGGATGAGTTTTGGATTTTGCCCCACCTTTAGGAGAAACTCCTGCTCCATGTTGTCCATTGAAGCGATTTCTAGAGAACATTTTCTCATGAAAGCAAATTATATTCACTTAGTCTCCCACATTGTTGGTGGGAGGTGTAGTCAAAGTTCTTGCAGTACCATAGTTCAATATTAAAATGTTTCCAAGTAGCTAAAAACCAAATGTCAGCAGTCCATAGCTATAGAGAAAAGAGAGAGAGAATAAAATAAAACATTATCCAGGTCATTTTATTACTTTGAAAAAGACCTGAGGTTTAAATTGCTTGCTTGATGAAAGTCGGCCATTCTTGAAGTTATCAAGTAAACAAATTCCAACAAAGATGTAATTTTTCAAGCTTATGAATTTAAAAAGCATTCAAAGTACTGAAAAAATACAGATATTTTGCAGCTTTTACTTGGGTTTGTGCATATATTCTTTTGTGTTCTATTTACAACACATTTCCCATCTTTGCCATGAAAACAAAAAACTACTTTCTAATATATTGATGTCGGTTTTAAGGTCACATGAGTAACTGGCCCTTCCCTCCTTTTGCTTCAATGCTTGGGTTATCACATACCAGAATTTGAGCTGTTGAGGTCTCATGTCTCAAAGTGTAAATGTTTGCAAAACCATCCAGAGAGAAAATCAAGTAAAGGTTGAAAAGACAATAGACGATTTGTAACCCTGATATTTTTGACTCATGTTCAAGACTGAATAAGCCTTTAGGATGAGAGATGAAATGCCCGGTTACCTTCCATTTAAGCACTTAGGATTGTACTCAAACGTTAAATAACATTACAACATGTAAAGGTCAGGCTATAAACCATCTCCAGGTTGAATCGACCTCTTAGAGCTCAATGACCATAACAGAGCAGATGGGCCATGACTAATTAAACCTAAAAGCAAAATTCATTGGATGAACATTTAAGGCACTCGTCTTTATGTTCAATGGGAAAAAAATTGTTTTGGTCGGGCTTGTTCCTGTATCCTCAGATGTAACAAAGAACCTACTGCTGCTCAATTAAAATTGCAAACATTCTTGGACGAACAATGAATTGTAAAATGAAGAATGTAAAATTGCTCCTGGATATCTGGACATAATTACATTTCCACGTGTTTATCCTCAGGTTTCCACCTCGCTGGCGTACACAGATATTCAGTCACAGACGCATAAATGATCACACCTTAAAGTTAAAACAGATTCATTCTAATGCAAAACTAAAACAGAAACTATTGATTTATCTGAGAGAGTTTGAGGTTTATAATCATCAAATCTTACATGTTCAGTCATTTTTAATTTATTTCAATAAGCTTCAATCAGTTTGTTTCATCAGGTCTGTAGTAAATCAATTAATCGGATGATAAATTAAAACAAGTTCAATAATTTTATTTGAGTGGTATATCGTTTTTCTCTTTTGCTCGGTTTTCTCTTTTCTTCAGTCTGATGTTTTGGTCTCAACCATTTATTGAATTAACTTCTGGGATAAATAAACTTCTGTTATTGTGACAGGCCTATGTACCATTAAAACATCCTATTTTAAATATCACCGCATACAAAAAGCATCTTCTAACAGCAGCAAGTAATACTGTATATTTAGCCAACGTGAAGGTTTATACATATTCCAAAGACAATTTAAGTTTAGTTACCAAATAATTGAACATTTATGGAGAAATGTGACGATAGCCTGGTCTCTCACACAGCAGAGAACCGTCTGCTGGAGCTTCAGGTTGATTTGGAAAGGCTAACTGGGTTAGATATCCAAATTTATCAGACAAGCATTGGAGTCTGAAATTTATCCACTGGCCGGTATGATCCAGCCTCCACCTTTAATAATAAAGAGCATAATCAGTTAAATCAGACATTCTCTGAGAAACTGACCACTTCTAATCTCTACAACTCTACAGAAATGCAAAAGTATGGAAAAATATCTTAAATATGGAGCAAATATTGAGCTAGAAAACGAGAAATAGAGCAGCTCAGTGGACGGACCGGAGTGATTTATTGCTCTAAACAATTTTATATCAACTTTAAAAGACGCTTAACTCCATGAAACACATTTACTCTGAGGTCTGTGAGCAATTAAAATGAATCGCAAACAAATGGATCAGTAATTTCAACCATTTCAAAATGATAAGGAATGAAAATGATAAATCTCTCACACTACAAGTCCCAAATTACAGCTCAACCTTCACATATCAGCTGGAAATGCCATCATCTTCTTGGTTGTGTTTATTTTTTTGATGAACTTTGTACCCATTATTTATTTTTTTTGGATAAATTACTGGAAAGCCCAACTAAAGGTTTAAATGCCACTTTCATCACCCGACACCATTAAGCAATAATCTAAAAACAAAGTAGTTGAAATTTAAACTTTTGACATTTTTATTAAATAATAAAAAATTTTTGTAGCAATTTTCAACTTTTCAAATTCAACAATTTTTAAGATTACTCTAAAATTTGTAAGTTTTTGGGTGAAAATGGCCCAAACGCCATCGTGGTCATGAGACGATATTAACAGATAAAAAGTTTTCAGACATTTAACAACCTTTTCAATCTGCATTTACTGTTTTTTTGATAGTTTAAAAACTTGAATGCTACATGTTCTCAAATGTTTTGTATGTTAAATAACTGCCTGAGCCTAATAACTTGTAAACAAAGACTATGGGTCAACCCAGAACTGAATATATAATATATGTATTATCTACATAATATAATATGCTTCCATCCAACTGTGATGCAAATTTTAAGAGAACTTTTAAAATGTTGCAAAATAGAAGAAATAAAGAAACGGATTAGGTGTGTTTCCATCTGTTTGGAGTCAATCTACCAGGTTATGATCATTTTGTCAGATGTTTAGCGCGTTAACTCATTTTTCCAGACAAGCCAAACGCTCAAAAACTCAAGCGACTGTAAAAACTTTTTCTCATAATTGAGGAAGTTGTTTTGAATTTTGCCGTTTCCATCAGTCTCTTCTAACTCACATTAAGAGCATTGATGGAAACACAGTAAATGTTAAATAAATGAGATGGATTTATAAAACTGTTTTTATCCGTACTGACCAATCAAAGCAGTGATTGGGAGGCAGCTAGAGGTTACACGTCTTGCCTAGTTTAATACTGGCATTCAATTATTAGTACGAACAATAAGGAAATGTAATAAACGGTCTAAACGGGTGTTTAGACACAAACAGAGGCTCTAATAACCAGTTTATTCTGAAAGGGAGAATAAAACAATTATGTTTGAGTGAAATTAGCTTATTATAATATTTTCCAGCTTAAACGGCCATAACAAAAGCACTTACAGAGTCCAAACTCTCTGCCTCTTCACCATGGAAACTGCAGCTCAGCCTGCTGGGTTTAACAGAGCTAAGAGCTCTTCATCAGACCAATAAGACTTAAAAAAATCAAGCAGGTGTAATTAAAAATAATGACCAAAGCTTGAAAATGAAGCTTTGTGTGTGGTGGAACATCTTGTGCCTGATTTCTAGTAGCTGCTCCTGTCAGTCACAGTCGATTGAACTGTATCCACTGCTGCCTCAAAAACCAGAAATTAACCTGAATAAATTATAAATGATGTCCTGAACTCTTAATTTGGATAATCAAAGGGTAAGCAACCTTTTCTCTTTCTGAAACTGGGCTGAACACTCATTTTGTGTCAGAATCAGTGACTTTTTCTCACTTCTATTCCCTGCTGGGTCTGGTGGGGAGCAGCTGGCTGATGGCAGGTTAGGAAGCTGCATCACCAACATCTAAGCCCGGCTGATTATTGAGCTCCAGGGAGAACGGGCCGACCCACACGCTGCCCAGGTGCAAAGGTCTTTATCCACATCAGCACCACAGACCCTCTGACCCCATTATTATAGGAAAACCCACAAATTAGGGATGCAAGTTATTGATTGTGAGTTAATATAAATTTGATTGATAAGTGAACATTTTCTCCAAAGCCTGCGTTTTCTCGTTTCAAGATGGCCGACCGCTTTTTTATAACATAAATTGGTAAATTTTTCATAATATGCCGAATAAAAAATACATTTAGACATTATTTTGTGTGAGCTGTTTTAAATACTGACTGAATAAACTGAAAGTTTTGGTTTTCTTACACTATTAAACTTAGACATAGTTATAAAACATAAACAGGAACCTACAAACCTATTGGGGACAGAAAAAAATGAGTAAATTTCCACCAGAAAACTCACATTTTTTGAGAAAAACAAGGAAATTTGAAAAGTTAAAAATTTGCTAGAAAAAACTCCAAAAGTGATGCTAATAATAATAATGTAATGTATAAATATTAAATGATTGATAATTTAATGAGTAGACTTTTTTCCAAATACTTTTTTACTCTGACCCGATTCTTGAGTAAAGTTTCTGGGTTCTGCCCACCTCTGATCGACTGGAACAAATTTTAATCTAATAAACAACAAATCGACATTGAATTAGCATCGCTAATACAATTAGAAAGCATATGTCCTTCATATTATTCAGCTCAGTGCATTTTTCCTTTTATTTACATCTTCTTCTTGGCAACAATCCACAAATAATGTCAAGTTGGACTCGACCCAAATGGAGGTGCTTATACTCGGGGAGATGTTCCAAGTGTCTGCTTTGGGGCCAAGGCTCATTTTGGAGATTTGCTTCTTCGTCTTGTTGAGAACAGAGTAACGCAGCTCCTATGCATTCATGCTGCAGAATAAAAGGAGAAAGAGAGGAATGGGATGTCGGCTTGTTTGGCCGTTTTCCAAATAAATATCTTTAACTTGCTGGAATGAGCACTTCCCAAATTACAGTGGATCAGGTCGATTACTCCACGTTCTCGTAACCCGTCTATTAATAAACCCTGTTGCACAGGAAAAGGAAAACTAAATTATCGCCTCATGTTTTAAGTCTTCTGATTTCCCGTGAAAGCAGAGTTTCATAGTTTATGATTTGATCCTTGCACCAATAAATTCTTGGCGATTTAAGATTTAAATAAAGGTATACAAATTGAAGTGGGTTGGAAGAATTAAGTGAGAAGCTTAACGAAAGCTTGTTCGGCTGTAAGCCTGGAAGACACTGAAGGACGGAGAAAATGTTTGATTAAAACCTGCAGGTCAAGCTTTTAGAAAAATCACAAATCTGCCAACAATCCTTGGTAGACATGATGTGTTTGTTGTTTTTGGTTTGACAATCCCATTATGAGTAAAAGGCAGTTTTATTAATAAACTGTGTTTGTTTACAGAGTGAAGGTCGTTCTTGCAGATTCTGCTTCAGTCCGCCTCAATATTTGGTTTTCAGCTAATGGATAAAAGGTTTGCAGACCTTCATCCAGGTCTGACTGCAAGTTGTTTCCATCCACTAACAGCATTTCTTATCATGCAGTCACTGGAAATAGTGAATCAAAAAATCGCATTGCAGCAACTTAAAGCATCTGGAAGAAACAAAGACGACTTGTTGGAATTTAAACTCAGATTAAAAATGGAAAAATATTTCAGATTATGAGAAGACAAACCACTTTTGGAGGCATTATCTACAGTCGAGACCAGATATTTAGATAAACTGGATAAAAAGAATTTTTTTTCTCACTGTCATAAGTTAAATCAGACCAATTTTTTCTTGTTTTAGGGTAGTTTGAATTACCAAAATTATTTCTATTTGATAAATGTCAGAAAACATAGCGAGAACATTTTTTAGCAATGTTTTTGTAACTTTCTCAGACAGAGAAACAGAATTTCAGCAGTTCACAAACTTTTGGTCAGTATATCCCTGATCAAATGCTGATTTCTTACAAATGAAACCTCTGATCTAAAAGTTGTTCCTCATCAGCACAATTATTATCATCAGCTGCTGGTTTGAAAATGTTTGAAAGCGTTTTTCTATAAGTCACACATGAGTGTGAGAGGCTAATTTTAACAGTCGGGCTACAGTTCACTATTTCCACCATCTGTTTCTTCCCTTTGCTCCTCATGAGAGCCTCGATTTATCAGGCACATATTCTCCTGTTGCCTTGCTTATAGCCTCATTTATAAAAGAGTTTCCACAGATGTCATATTTGGAAGTAAAACTATTAAATCACAATTAATTGAAAAGGTATAACATAATAAATTACAATAACACATCTACTGTCTCTATAAACTACAAACTTCTCTTTAAATTTATTTATCATTTCTCATAGTCTGTCATAACACATTTTGCTGGACGATAAGTTGTCTGAGAAGTTGTTGCGATAAACAATTATATTGTTGTTTTGAGACAATTTTCTAGTAATATGATGGTAATAATGGCATAATAATGGAAGAATACATTCTCAACTTTAAAATCTAATGATCTTTTAACACTGGAACTATAAGACATTTTAAATACCCAAAATAAATAAACAAAACAACAGAGACGACAAATAAAATGTACTATTTAGTCCGTAAACAAAATTATCCTTCAAAAAAAGGCTACGGGAAACCAAAGCTGCAGACTTTATTATCCAGTTTTGGTTGAAAGAGAAGCAAAAAAGAGAAATTATTGAGCTTGTTTTAATTCATCATTCGATTAATTGATTTACTACTTATAGTGACAGTTTTAATTCCCACATACTGACTCTGCTTTGACCTTAAATATGCTAAACAAAGCAGCGTTTTTGGCCTGTAACTCCAGATGAATGATGAATTCATAAAGCTGCCTAAAGAATTGTCCTTCCAGGAATCAGATTGAGCGCAACAATTTCGTCAAAGCCTTTTTTCATAATGGCTTTCTCTCTGCCTGGTCCAAGCCTTGTAAAAGCTCCGCCGCAGGTTTCCTTTTCAAAAGGCTGTATGTTTATTGATCCGCGTTTTAAATGCACTCCTGTAACCAGGCAGACAAATTTTGCCTGGTTGCATCCAGACTGAATCATAAAGAACCTAAAGCGGACGACAAACTGCACCTTGTGTCTGCATTACATAGTGGATCCATTTAAACTAATAAAACTATTGCTCAGTGAAGATCTTTTTCATTTTGACAAAGTTGTAGAAACCTGGATTGAATATTAAAATGTACAAACGTGCAAAATAGAAGCTTAAAAAAATCAATTAATCACAAAGTCCAAAACTTAAATCTATATCCAGGTTTATCTTGTCAAATGCATAATTTAAGTGAAAGCATTCATAACTTCGACCATGAGTTGCATTTAGTGGCATAGAAAACAATTGTAGTTGCAGCAGCTATAAAAAGCAAACATTACAACACTCAATTTTTTGTAAAGGTTTCCATTTGTTCCTAGAAAAATAAGAAGAAATCAGTAGACTTCTGATAAATACCAGTTAAATACGGTATCTATGAGTATCAAAAATCAGAATGTGCATATTTGCTTTTTGTGCAACGAGCATGAAGCTATGTTAGTGACAAGAAGTGCCTGATAAAAAGTAAATACCGGCGTTAGGAGAAGGCTTAATTCAGAAGAAAAGAATGACAGCTAGAAGAATAGCAGGCAGCTGGCTGAGAGGAAAAGAAAGGAAGAGCCCAGAAACAAAGCCCAACAACAGCTGCTCGACACTGAAGCAAAACGGATAAGAATGACGGGTGGTAATTTTACTGAGTAAAGAGAAGAAGGCAAAAGAGATCCAAAGATTATTTTCTCTCTTTACCAGCAAAAGCTAACGCGGAATTAGGACAATTCAGAAACACGGCGGCTAACAAATGGTGGTTGTGGCTCCGCTTGGCCATTTTTACCATCAACAGCCTCAGTTTAAATTTCACAACACAAAAAGAAAAAAAGGTGAACACTCGAAGGTAAGCTAGGCTAACAAAAACAGAACCTTTCAGCAGTGCTTGGATAGAACATCTCACATGCTAACAAGCTAACAGGCTAACATGGATGATCACACAAACAGTTAGCAAGCTAGGAAGCTCCAAACCTACAAGAATTAGTTCAAAGGTCAACTCAAGCAAAAGCTCTGAGTCAAATGTAGAAATATGGACGTATTTTAAGGCAACGTGAAAAACATTAATCCAAAAGCAACATTAAAAAAGCCTGGTTACAGTTTGTAAATACTCTCAGGTACAGAGATCTACACTTTCTGAGACACGTCCTGATTGATGACACCAAAATTTTATTGTTTTGCCATATAAACTACGTTGGACTTCAAATTACCAAAACCACAGAGGTACTACATGTTGAAGGATAGTCACCAGTATTTGCCATGATAAAAAATGATAATAATTTAAAAAAACATCACAAAATAGAAGACCAGAGTCCTACAGACCATGACAAACTGTTCTCAACATCTCGAACAAGAAATTAAGATTTGTTTAGAGGTCTAGCTGTAGTTAAGGTAGTTATGTGAGCAAATACAAATAAAGAGACTGGATGTATCTCATTATATATTAACAGTCACTCCAGGATTTTGCAATTGTTTTCACTTGTTTTGATGCTACTTCAGAAATATTTACAACAAATTTACTGATACTTTTCCTTCTTATAGAAGAACAAACGAGAAAAAATTAGTTGACTGGTGACACAAACATTTTAGTTCTATAAAATGGATCTACTATTAAAATTCACATTCTGCATGATTTTGGGTTTCTGCTGCTCTGAAAACAGACCAAATGCTTAAAAAAAAAGGGAAAAAAAGATAACTCAGCAGTTGTTTGGCAATAACTTAATTATTATTTTTTTGTTTGTAGAAAACAAGTCGTTTCAAAAACCTCTCGAACGTAACGTCAAAAATCAGCAGCAACTGACCCCTCACCTGGTAACCCCAGCCGTTGCCTGGCAACTCAAGTTGAGTTCTAAGACATTTGATCAGATTTATCCTGGATCCGAAAATCACATTATTTCAGAATGATTTTGTGCAAAAAAAATATATGCAATGAACATGTTTTTTACAACTATCCTAACTTGATCAAGGACACATAAGCATGTGGTTCTGGTTCTGCTTCTCCAGAACCAAAACCACACATGGAGAAGCAGCATTCAGCTTCTATGCACCACAAATCTGGAACAAACATCCAGAAAACTGCAAAACAACCGAAACACTGAGTTATTTTAAATCAAGGCTAAAACCTCACATGTTTAGAGCTTATTTTAATTTATAAGAACTGGAACATTGATCAATATATTTGAAGCATATCTGATTATGACAAATGTAATGTGTACTGCTTACTCTGTTGTTTTTATGGTGAAAGCACTGTTAAATGCCTTGTTGCTAAAATGTACTATAAAAATAAACCTGACTTGCCCAGAAATAAGAAATACCGCCACCTGTAGGCGGGAGTTGGAATCACTTAAACCCAATGTTTCATGAAAAAAAGCGAGGATTGGATTGATTTTGTATGAACTTCCATAGAAAACTGGAGTTACTGATTAATTTGTATTTCATAAGTGAAAGTGACACTGAATTCAGTCTAATGTGGCGTCATGCACATCACATCTGTTCAAACAAGCTTCCTGCCAAATTTATGTTTTACATAACATCTATATGAGAAATCCACTTCACGGGCCTTAATGCCTAACATTGGTGTTTGGCAACATAAATTCAAACGTGTTCATTTTAAAAACAAAGTCATGAGTATTCAAGTACAAAGTTAATGCAGGCAGATGTTCAAAGCACCACTTTAACGGGATCTTGTCTGAATGGAGCACAACCTTAAGTTATGCTGAAGAGCAGGCATTATCACTGAAGAGTGGCTGCAGTAAAACACCGAGTGGATTGAGTCATGGCTGAGGGGGGCGTTGGGATTGCTATCACCTTCATTAGCCTAATTCTCCAGCACACCACTGTAATTGATTTACCATCACCACTCCACCTCCGTTCGGTCATTTTTCAAACACAACCTGCTCATAAGTACAATAAGAGCGTCCTATTTCTATAAATATCACACCTAACTGCACCAATTGGGTGTGATGTGGAAGTAACACATTTTCTTTGGGATGAGCAGCAACAGAGTACATTTACTTGAGTACTGTACTTTGGAATTACGCCATTGTCGTTAAGTTTTTCTAGCAAAGCTGCTGCTTTCATTCAAACTCGGCCATGGAGACATTTGGAGAAACTCGAGTGGAGAAACTAAAAATAATGAAAATGTTATTTTTTTTTATATTGTTTTTTTATGCTGAAGTTTTCACAGATGGTGTAGAGTTTTTGTAATGGAGTGGTTCTAAACGTTAATGTCAGAAAACTACAGCAATATACTCATATTTGAAAATATTACTTGTACTTCTGAATATAGATGAGTATTTTTAATTTCTCAGAGGTGAGTCAAGTACCCAAAAATTTTACTCAAGTACAAGGAGGCTGTCCAAACAATTACTAGAATAAAAAAAGTATTTGGTAAAAAGTTTACTCAAGTACTGAGAAACTGGTCAAAACCTTAACCAAAATATAAAGCTGAGTGGAAATTTGGGTATTTCAAAGATCAAAATGAAAATTATCCACATAATCATTATAAAATAAAATCAGACAAAGCAAACATTTTCGCAAATCAGTTTGTTTCAATAAAAACCTGATGAAACTTTAATAAAAGCTGCAGGTGTGTCTGTGTCTGGTGCAATTTTAAAACATGTTTGTTTTTCATGCAGTGGGAAGAAAATCCAGACATTTTATTTACATAAGAGTAGAGATACTTCATTGTAAAATTACTGGAGTTTTCAGTAAAGTAAAAAACAAACTAACTAAAAAATTGTGTTTAATACTGAAGTAAAAGTATTACTGTCCACCACTGCATAAACCTGCAGTGAGGAAAACGTTGGCAGAGTCGTTCAGCAGCCGCCGTGCCGGAGCGATGGGGAATGTTGGGAAGAGGAAAGTGTAATCACTTTCCCGAGCAAATCGAATGAGCCCATTCTGTGCCTTCTCCTTCATCCCAACCCGACTCTCCCTCCTTGTTTCCTTAAATGAGCGCCTCTTGCATGAACCGCCGCTGGCCGGCTGCCATCGGTAACCCGATGCGAATGACAATGGGCGGCCTCCTGAGGCTAATTGATTTAGGTTTCGCTCAGCCATTTAAGAGATGCCAAACAACGATGCTGCTTGTTGTTTCGGCAAATTCAGAAAAGAAAAGAAGAAAAAAACCTCGGGTTTAAATGGAAAGTTTCCTCCTTTCAGGCGACCGATAAACAGCTCTAGAGATCTCTGCCTGAAGCAATTGCTCAATCTCTTGATATTGCTTGTCTTTTTGTTTCGTTTGAGTTTTCCTAATTGCTGCAATTTATTGGACATTATGGAAAACTCTCAGATTGTAAAATTATTCTATGGAAGACGAGAAAAATGGGCCAACTCCTTGTTGTGATTGTTGTGCAATTTGCAAAAATCTTTGTCATTTTCGCTTTATGTTTGAAGCAGAAGGGCAGTCAACACCATGACTTAGCAACAATCCAACAATGAGTTTCCAACTGAAATTTGTCAGTATTTCAGACGTAATCTGTCAGATAAAGCATGCATTAATTACCAGCTCCAATGCCTGATAGTTTAATAATGCCATTAAGCAGCAGCGTTTTAACAAGTGCCACAAAATATGAGTAAATGTTGAGCATATGTCAACATTAGAGGCTGAAATTACTTTTTAAGACCTTCTTAAGACCATTATGAACTAAATTTAAGTCTTGTATCACGACAGAAATATATATAAATACATACATATATACCTGATAAATATATAAATAACCGGTGCTAAAACCGCATTTAACCATGCTAGATGCAAGAAAGCTAGCTAGCTAGCTAGCAAGGGTATATTAGCAGCTAGTTAGGGGTAGATAAAGCCTTCTCGAGTCACAGAAAGTAATGAAGATGTCAGCAAGGGACTCAAACTTTTGCCTTACAGAAAAGAAAAGAGAAAAAAACTATGTGGAATATAAGACATTAAATAGTCCTCCCACTGCAAAATTTAAGGCCCAGGCTTACACTTTTAAGATGAATGCAAGACTTTTTAAGGATGCACAGAAAATGAGTAGATTAATGTACTTTCTAAAGAATCCCCACACCAAACTACTGAAAGAAAGGCTAATAGTCATAACACAAAGGAGGTTGAAGTACTGGCTGCTTGTGTTGGATCAGCAGTATCTCAAGTAGCTTTCAGATTCTGGTGATAAACCAAAAGTGGTGGAAACTTGACAAGACCGAAGGTCATATCATGGGAGTACAATAATGACTTTAACGGTTCATCAAACCAGACTAAAACTGGAGTCTAAACATCTACCACCTAGTGTTCAAACAATTCAAAATGACTAAGTGTTTACCAAGTTACAGCCAATTTATTAAGTTTTTGTCACATTTGGAGAAGTTTTTCCATTCTGTACCACCATATCATTTGGACAATAGTCCCTGCAGGACACATTAGTCTCCCTGCTTCCCTCAACTCATTTAACGTTGCGGTAACACGGAGCACAGTCCATTCAGTCCATTAACCACCTGTCATGCTTGGACTAAACCAGACATATTTTCACCAGACTTGTGCTTATGCTCTTATTAAGCCATTATTTATAAGTTTGACACATTTATGTATTTATGGTTTGTTGGCCTAGAAAGTCCGGTTTGTTTATGGAGGTGTGAATACATAACTGAACTCTGATGTAGACCAACAAAAAAGTGAACTCTGTTCCGCCTAAAACCTCGGTCTCCGTTTGGTCGAAGTGCACAATGGTGCGGTTTGAATGCATATGTGAACGCCAAATTTACCAAAAACCGCTCCAAAAGAAGTAAGTGGACTACAGTGCAGTGCATTCTAGGTAAATGCAATCATAACAAACATGCTAACTAGCGCTAGCAGGAGAAATGGCTTGTGTTTTTTTTTTTTAACCAAAGATGCAACAAAAATCCTACAACAGCTAAAATCTGCCGCTACTCCATTTTTGTTTACTTTTTGTGTCTTCTTCAGAAGTTATGTCGTTTTCTTTAGTGGTTTTTGATGCAGCGCCCCCACAGGCAAGGAGGGGAACTGGTTTTTCTATAAGTTTGGTTTGTTTGACACGGGGAAAACAAACCACAACTGCTGAAAATGTAACAAATGTTTAAATTTTAGTCCCAAATCAAATCGAGTCTAAAGAACTATCAGGTGTGAAAACGCCCTCAAAAAAAACTATATTCACATTAGGTTCTCCTGCAAAAACACAACATCTAACAAAGGTTTTTTTAAAATCTAGTTTCTAGTGCAAATCTCTTGAAATAAGTCTTGTTTTAAGTCAATAATTCCTTAATATTTATGAAAAGGTTCTTGTTACAAGTGAAATTCTAAGAATATTTCACTTATAATAAGCCAGTGAAAAGAAACCAGCCAGTGGAACCAGTACCGTATTTTCCGCACTATAAGGCGCCTTATAATCCAGTACGCCTTATATATGGACCAATATTGAGCCACAACAGGTCTCACAACTACGGTAAGCAGCCGCCGACTTCATTTTCCCGTAGAAGAAGAAGCGTGCGGTGAATACTGGGCTCATTATAAGAATTTGAGGTATATATATTAGGATTCAATAGATGGCAGTAGTGCAGCAATAATGGATGCAAGCTGCTGTTAAAATCTAAAGAAGAAGAAGAAGCGCGAGGTGCATGCTGGGATATATAACTGCACGAAGCCTGCCGTCTCATTTCCATTTGTGTGTCTGTATAAAGACCCCAAAATGGCTCCTATTACAGAGTTTCTGAGGGAACAAAGCGAGACGGCTACAGTTGGAGGACAAACTCGAACAGTGGGTTGTTGAATAGGGAGCAGCAAGTAGAAGTGTCAGTACAATCACTATTGGAATGAAAGCAACAGCGCTAGCACGCTAACTAGCTGTGTCACAATAAACTGTGTCACGAAAATACCACGTCACTGACTTTACCTCGGGGAAGATAATGAAACAGCTGTTTATTCATTTTGGGAGTGAACAGAGTAGTCAGAACGCTGGTTTGTAATCTATTAATAAAGCTTGACTGACCTATCTGACTGTTTTGTTGACATTCCCTTTAGCGCAGCTCCATCTAATGGGTGCATAACGTAACTCCAGCCTCTACTGTAGCGTCTATTCTATGCGCCTTATAATGCGGTGCGCCTTATATATGAAAAAAGTTTTAAAACAGGCCATTTATTGAAAGTGCGCCTTATAATCCGGTGCGCCTTATAGTGCGGAAAATACGGTACTTTTTCATCAGTATTAAGGAAATATTCACCTAAATCAAGCTCCTATGTCTTGCTAAAGAGTCACCTGTAAGTTAGTTTTGTCTAATTTCAAGTGTACTCAGATATTTACACTAGAAACTAGATTTTAAAAAAAACAACAACTTTGTTTTGGCTGTTACTGGTTCAATTCACAAATTCTGTATTTTTTTTATTTCTGCTTCATGAAGAGAAAATCCAGTCACCAAAAAGATTTCACTTTGGCCAGAAATATCTTGACATTTTGTTACTAGTGAGTCCGCATCAGGTGGAAACTGGAATTTTAAATGAGTGTGTCCTATATGTGGCACATATAAATGTCAGTGTGTCCATTGAGTGAATGCCTGCATAGCTTAGACTTTCACCCCTCCATAGTTCATGCACACATTGTTTGATTGATGGCATGAAAATCGTTGTGGCCTTTCGCAGTCTCAGGCGCCTTTTCACGCATGTCTGCAGACAATTAGCGATGTCAACAATGGCGGACGTGCTGGAGATTGTCTTCATTGTACGCTCGTCTAAATGTGAAGAGGTCAAGAGTATTTTCTTAGACTGAAATGATTCGAGTTATCATCTAAACAAGCAGTTAATCTGGAAATGCTGCGTCTAACTTACTTTTTAATAGCTTTTATACCTTGTAAATCAGCAAAGTGACCATTAATAGTCTCATTTTTATAAAGTAATAGTGCTGATTCTGTGTTTAACAGACACAACTGTTGAATATTGTTTCCAAAACCAAATCCATTAAACCCTGATGAAACCTCTACATCCTAAACTGTGATGCAGTGGCTTTGTGATGGCTCTTGGTCTTTAATTTCCTATTCTCTGGAAACACAAGTAGCCAAATCTTTTTTAATATAACTGATTAAATTACTGGTGGACTTTTAACTCTGGGCAAAACATGACTTAATAAATTCATCCGGGAAGAGCTTTACATCCATACTGTGGTAATAAACAATGTTGCGTTGAATGTGTTGTTATAGTGTTTTTGAATTTGACTGGTATGACTGGTAATGAATGGCTTTCTATGACCTGATTACAGGTGATTATTTGGGATAAACATGGGGGCTCATTGTAATTCTGTTTGGACCAGATGCAATTAGCGCTGCTGTGATTGGTTCAGGTCAGGCGCGTTTCAAAGGCCTCATTCTGAAATAAACACATGAGAATATAAGGATGAATCCTGGAGATCAATATACGAATCAGAGCATTTTCTAAAAGATGAAATAATAATAATAATTTAAAAAAATTAACCTGATTTGACATTATTTGAATTACCAACTGATAGAATGACTCCCGTTGTGGTAAGAAACTTCATTATCAATCCATCCATCTGTCATTCATCCGTAACATATCTATCCATCCATTTTCCATCCATCCTTCCATTTTAAAACCAGGAAGCAGACCACAGAATAGGGCATTCTGGGTAAATACAACCAAAATAAACACACTAATTACTGTAGCGCTAGCAATTCTCTTTTACCAAAGACAAAAGAGAATTGCTCAATCTGACACTGCTCCATTTTAGTTATCATTTTATGAAGAAGGAAGCTGCACTCAGTGTCTTCTGAGGTTTTCATGTTGTTTCCTTCAGGGGTTCTTGGTGCAGCGCCCCCACAGGCGAGGAGGGGAACAGGCTTTTCAAAGTGTTTGGTTTGACACATTGCAGTTTGAAAGAGAACCACATCAGCTGAAAATGTAAAAAAAAAATTGCAGTTTTGTTCCCAAATTGAACCGAGTCTACCGAACTACCAAGTGTGAAAAGACCATAAAACTATCCGTCCATTGTTGGCAGTCATTTATCTTTGCAGGGTCAAAGGGCACTGGTGCCTATCGGATTGGGCAAGAGGAGAGGTAGAACCTAGAAGAGTCACCAGTCCATGACATGGCAACATAGACATTCATTCACACACTTATACCTAAAGAAAAGAGACCAATTAACCTAAAAGTGATGGAGAACAAAGATTCTCAAAGATCAACATTTTTTTTAACTCTAATAAACATTTAACGCTGGAACTAGAAGACATTTTAAATATCCAAAATAAATAAAACAAAAGAAATAACAAATAAAATTAGTTATGAAGGCTGTCCTTCAATATAAAAGGGCTAGTTGAGACCAAAGAACCAGACTGAAGTTTTTAGGTAGAAAGAGAAAAACAATAAATCATGCAAATGGAAATCATTCAGCTCATTTTAACTTATCATGCCATTAACTGATTTTAGCTTTTTGCTATGTATACATTATGAAAGATTTGAACCTTCTTGCTTGCATGAAGGCCATATTTTCATCCATGTAATTTTGACTTCACAGTGAATAGGACAACAAACATCCAGAGTCGTTTAATCAAACTTTGGCTGGCTTTAGTAGCGCTGAACCTGTCCGACTGCCTCCATTCCACTCCGCATTGATGCAGTTAACCATGTAAAAAACATCCTTGACTAAATATGAAGTGTTGGCTGTATTACACATGCCTTTTTATAGAAGACCCACACTTCTGTAATAAAAATCCAGCTCACTTTTATTTTGAAGGGCACTATCCTGACAGCAGTTTTTTTTTTTTTTTTCATTTTGAAGGCTGCTTCACTTCCAAATAAGAACATTTTAATACCTCTACATGACTCACATCGCATCACTTCTCCAGTTTACCGTCAGCAAAAGTCCTAACTAACAGGTCGAGTATTTAGCCAATAAACTAATAGTACCAAATAATATTTTATGACCCTTCTAGTGAATATCTGAGGCTTCCAGATCTCAAACCGCGACTTGCTACGCGAGTGAGGCGTCACGATTAGTGAGCAGTTTGCAGAGGCTGCACAGACTTTATTTTTGGTTTCCATTTTTCTTTCTCCAAGCTAAATGCCAAATAAGAGCAGCCGGTGGAGGGAATTAGAAGCAGAAAGAGGACAGTACATAAAATAAAAATAGTTTGGAAGTGAAAAAAGAGGTGGCTTGAACTGAACAGGCGAAAAGTTCTGTTTGGTAACTAATTACTTTTTAATTGGAGAGTGAGATGGCAAAGAGAGGAAATGTGTTTTGTTTTGATCACACAAAATAAATACAGACTTTTCTAATTAAGTATTGGTTGCAAAATGTTGATTTATTTTACGTCTAACTAGCTCAAAAGCAGCTCGAAGCTCTTTATTTTTAGTCTCTTTCGTGCATTTTCTGAGAGAACACCTACCTGAAATCAGTCAAACTTTCACACAACGATCCAAGCTTCCATAAAAACACTAAAATCCCACATCTACGTCGACAGACCGACGGCGTTTCTACTTAAAACATGTTGGGGAAAAAAGCCTTCAAGATGATCCATAATCCGTTTAGATTCATAGTGAATTCAGAGACTTTCGTGCAAAAGAAGAAAAGTTGCCGGGTTTTCCAGGTCTGGGATGTTGACGGGCGTGACTTTCCCTGCACATCCTGAACGCTCCTGTTTCTGAATCGCGGCTCTCAGCGTCTCTTCCACGCAGCTCAAACTGCGACGTCTCCTCCTCTTTTTTTCTCTTGCTGTTTCACTCTGTTGCTCCCTCCTTCTCTCATCCTCCTCTATCTGCTTAATGATTTTTACTCTTTTTTCCCTCCTTCTGCTCCTATTAGCTCCACTGATCACAGCTTGTTGCATAGCTGACAGAAGCACAACATCTCCAGCGCTACCTCTCCTCCCTCTCGCTCACCGTCTCTCTCTCACCTCCTTCTGTTCTTATCGGTTTTCACTTTTCACACTCCAGCTGATACACATATGCCAGAGCAGAGGACGCACATGCACATTATGCATCGATTTCTACCAGAAATACAGTTAAATGTTGCTTTATCAGTCCAACTGGACACCAAGGAAGAAGAAAAAATGGATGTAGCTTCAGCAGAAAAAGGTGATTTGTAACGATTAGGTTAGATTAGGTGGGACTTTGTTAATCCAGGGGAAATTATGAGGTAATCTCATGCTGACATACATAACCATCCACATAAATACTAGATTAAATTAAATGAAATCTTAAAAACATGATAAAATTACATTTAAAATGTAAAAACTACAACAAATATAAACAATTAAGACTGTATAGCAAAAACTAAATCTTACCAAGTATTTTCGCTCTACAATTAATACACTTGAAATAAGAAATTAAGTGAAAAAATCTACCAGTGGAACCAGTACTTTTTGTCAATATTAAAACATTTTTGACTTAAAACAAGCTCTCACATCTTGCTAAAATGTTCTTGTAACTAGATTTGAGGATGCAAATGCACATTATGCATCGATTTTTACAAGAAAAACAAGACAAAAATGATTTTTACAGTGCAACTGGACACCATAGAAGAAGAAAAAGTGGATGTAGCTTCAATACAAAAGGTGATTGGTAAAGATTTGGTTAGGTTATGTGGTATTTTGTTAATCCAGAGGAAATTATGAGCTAGTCTCATGCTAACATAGATAACCGTCCATAAAAATATGAGATTTAAAACCTTAAAAATACAATAAAACACACAATAAATGTGTAAAATCTGGAGTTAGGGGCACTTAATTGAAGAAAGAATAATTATAGATAATTAAATAATCACGTAAAAGGATGAAATCTTTTGTTATTTAATTGAATTGTAACCTGAGGATTTATATTCGACTACAACAAATATGAACAATCATGGGCGCAAAAACACAAAATCTAACCAAGTTTTTTCTAGCGTAAATATTTTAATCCACTTGAAATAAGACAAAACTAACTCATAAGCAACTTTTCAGCAAAACACAGGAGCTTGTTTTAAGTCAAAGGTTCCTTAACTTTGATTTTAAAAAGCATTGGTTTATTGGCAGATTATTTCACTTATAACAAAACATTTTTCCAACGTTAGAAGTGAAATAATCTGCCAGTGTAAGCAGCACTTTTTCACAAATATTAAGGAATTACTGACTTAAAGCGAGCTCCTGTTTCTTACTGTAAAGTTACTTTTGCTTTATTTCAAGTGAACTAAGATATCTGCACGGAAACTAAAACAGACATACTTGGTAAGATTTTGTGTTTTTGCAGTGAAGGTCTCATCTGTAAATGGAGGTTGATCGTTTGTGCCTGTTTTTATCAATTTCTTTTTATTCCACTGGAGATTATTTCACAAAAGAATGAAACTTTCCACTGTTTTGGTCAAAGAGGTCTAAAATGTTTCTTCCTTTGTGGCCTGTGGACAGAGATGTGACTTATGCCTCATTAAAACGCCATTAGCATCCAACGCGCCGGCCACTGGATGCTTGGCATTCGGACTCAGGCAATCAGCCTGGAAGTTGAAGCTCATTTTACTCATAATCAATATGACAAAACTAATATGGGCGACATAAAAAGCATGAAAACAGACGACACGCGTGCTGGGAATGAAACTTGGCCGGGAGGAATCATCAGAATAATTGGTTTAAAGTTTAATAACGAGCTGCTTTTCTAGAACTGACTGCAAAAAAAAACAAAACTCTTTGTATATTTTTCCTGTGTTAAATTTAAACTGGGCAATAAAAGGTTGGAAAAAGCATAAATTGTTAAAATTACGCCCAATTTCTGTGATTTCATTCAGCTACCATGGCAGGGGTTTCCACTCTTCTTTTTATGTGGAAAAAAAAAAGTACAAATAAAAATCAAAATATAAAGAAATCGATCAAATAAAATGATGTTGCACATTTTCATTAAAAGAAATTTCACTTAGTTTTCACATTCTTTTGGGCTTGATATAACAAATTTATTCTGCTATAAGAAGATTTGAGTCACTTCCTTTAAAAAAAAAATAAAAATCCAAGATTAATAAGTTAATTAGGTGCTTCAAAGTCGGCTGTTCAGTGAAAATCTCTACATAGACGCACAAAATCACTCCAAGTGCCCCAAATGGCCCCTGGGCCGCACTTTGAACCCCCCTGTGCTGTGGGATCAAATGGCTCATGTTTCCAGCCAGAGCGGGTTGGTTTGTGAAAGATTAACAAAATAAAAACAAATTTAATTTAAAACGAATCCTGAAAACGGAGGAAAACACGAGTTTAGCCGGGAATTAATTTAATTTTTGAACAATAAAATCGACTGCAGAAGGTTTTATTGTAATATGCAGCTTAACTCTGTTCCTAAACCAGGGGTGTCCAAACTTTTTGTCACAGAATTACTTACGGGCCAAAAATGATGTAGTTTCTAAAACAATTTCAAATAAAATTTTACCTGCTCAACAATAAAGCAAGTATAAAATAGAGACTTTGTAAGAATGGATGCGTAAATCATCGTATGCTCAAAAATGAAAAAGGATTTTGCACATTTGCCTTATTTGAAGAAAAGAATCCAATTTTTACATTTACATTCACTCACTTTTTTTACTCATTCATTCATTCATTCATTCATTCACTGGTTTGTAAATTTATTCATTTGTTTGCTCATTTAGTCATTCATTAATTCACTTATTGGTTCATGAACTCATTCCTTTCTTCTGAATATTAATAAGTTCATCCATTCCTTTGCTTATTCATTCATCATCTGTTCATTTCTTCATAGTTTCATTCATAAACTTATCAGGAAAGCTTTCACTCATTCTCTCAATTCATTTATTTATTTTTCATGTTCACTCATTCCTTTGTTCATTTATTAGTTTGTTTATTCATTTTTAATCAAAAGTTTTGACCATTTATTCATTCACCCTCTCAGTTTATCAGTTCATTCACACATTTCTTTCATTTGTTCATTTTCTACACGTTCATTCATTCTTTCGCTAATTTATTCATCCATTGGTTCATTCACTCATTCATTGGATCACTAATTTATTGGTCCATTCATTTATTGGGTTCTTCATTTGTTTGCTTATTTACTTTTTAAATCAGGCTAGAATTCGTTCATTCGTTCAGTGATTCGTTTTGATTAATTTCCAACCAGCTCCAGAGGTTTTACTGGAGGCTGAGCATTAAAAACGTCATGCAGAGACACTAATTGTGACGTTTCGTTTCTGAAACAGGAAGGAAATCTTTCCCCATCAACATGTGAAAAGATTCTCATCAGGAACACAAATTACAACCGAAGCTTATGAGCAAAAAAAAAAAATCAAAAATATCCCCCTGGGTTCAGTCAATTCAGCCATGAAACTGCCTCAACTCTTTCATCTACCAGCTGCAAATTTTAACTACCACTTGTGTGAAAAGGCAAACAGCAGAAAAGAAGCTAACGGCTCTCAGACACAGCGGCAGGCGGAGCAGAGAAGCACATCCTGCATTGAGGGGAATTAAAGTGAACATTAAATATCTGATCCCACTTTAGTTAAATTCATACTATTACTATTTCGTAAAATAAAACAGGAGGAGATTAAAAAATAAAAGCAAAGTTCCCTCGCCAACGTTTAGCAGGAAGGCAAACATCGGGGCATAAAGACGCGCCCCCCCACAGGCTTGATTTCCACAGTGACTTTCAGCCAAAGTCAGAGCGGCGGGTCGCTCACGGAGCGGCGTTGTTAGTATGCTGAGCATCATTCGTCATCACCACAAGAACTCATCCTCCCCTCGGTCTCCGGCTCTCTGTTCAGCCATTCTGCTGCTGTTATCATGATTGTTTCTGGGGTTTTTTTCCTTTCTGCTTTATAACCTGAATGGAGATCAATATAATTAAGGCTAGCTTGAAAATCCCTCAAAGCTAATTCGTTTTGAGCCCCTCATCCTGTCAGTTATGTTTAGTGTTTAATTCTTTAACGGAGCAGTGTAATGTAAAATCGACTGTTTTAGTATGGTTTTCCCTCATCAGAAACATACCAGATCGCTTTGCTCCCCCAATCTGCTCCTTCAGACCAGCCAGCACCAATTAGCAAACACCTGGTGGAACTGCATATCTACTGAACACATTGTACGAGCTACTTCTGGTAAAAACGTTGTTAAAGCTGCAGTATGTAACTTTTATTTAAAAAAAATATTATTTTTAACATATTTTCTGAAATTGTGAATATGTTGTGACTGCATGATATACAGAAAATCTGGAAAAAAAAAAAAAAAAAAAAAAAGATCTCCTCTGCTTTCTCCCAGTGCTAATTAGGAACAACCAATCCGAACCAGGAGGCGGGTCTTAGTGCTGTCAATCACCCTCTGCCTTGCCATAAATGCTAAGGCCAGTTAACGTAATGACGGATTATCCCGGATAAACAGTTTTCCTGTAACTGTAAGACATTTCTCCGTCATTAGCATATTTAGCAGCGCATACAGGAGCATGATTGACAGCGTTTATACACTCTTTCTGGTTCTGATATGTAGTTTTTGGTCGGTAGAAGTGTATTTCTTCAGATGGTGGTAATAAGGTCATGGAGGAGGTGGAGTAGATCGATCTTTTCACAGATTATCTGTCTCATAAACTGTCACAAAATGGTGAACCTTTTAAAAAATATGTAAAAAAATATATATTTACACACAGCAGTTTTAATAGAGGAAAGACGTGATGACTTCCTGAAGTGGAGTTTCAGGAAGTACAATTTTTAAAGAGACAGAGACCCAATTTTAAAGGCATTGAATTACAAAGTCAATTACAGTACAAATGTGGTACTAAACAAATTTACACAAAAATGTAAAGATTCGCTCGGAAACCTCAAAAAATCTGTGGAGAAAGTTTATCAGGAAAAAAAAGTTGATGTTAGTTACACTTCAAATGTTTCAGAACATCTAACAAATTTAAATACTAAAGACAACACAAGTAAAAACAAAATTAACAACATTTTAATGAATTTTAATTAAATTAAAATGTTAATTATTAAGGGAGACAAGAAATCCAAACCTACATGACCCTGTGCAAAAACAACAAAATAAATAACTTTATAAAAACATAAATGACGCTAGCATGAAGATTAGAAAACTCACTCGTTCTTCGATTACCTAGCAACTCACTCATTCTATGGTAACCTAGCAACAACTTGTCTAGTAACTAGCGCAGCAGCAGTTTCAGGTTTCACCACTGTGTCTTCTTATTGCTTAAAATAAAAAATAAAAAACTATGGCGTGGAGTAAAAACTGTCAATAAGACAAGAAAAAAAACTAAAATAGCTATTCCATCCCATCAGTATTTTTTTTTTCAAAATAGAAGAAAAATTCACTCCAACTTATTACTGATGATTTGAAATTCAGCACTTCA
Source organism: Alfaro cultratus (assembly GCA_903066825.1). NCBI lineage: Eukaryota > Metazoa > Chordata > Actinopteri > Cyprinodontiformes > Poeciliidae > Alfaro > Alfaro cultratus. The sequence continues at coordinate 1,039 of CAEFZX010020890.1, read as the reverse complement.
CGTCTGAGCCACTGTAGTCATTTCCCCACCAATAAACTAATCCTGTCGAGTCGCTCAAACACCCATCCCAGAATATTCATCAGCTGTTAATAAACCATCTGCATAATAAGGGAATAAAGAAACGTTATTTGTTTCCACACTGCTTCAGTTCCCAACTGAAGTCCAGCGAAGTGCAGATGAAGTGTGAATAAAACTATAATTAGAAGAGCTAATTATTTATTTTTATGGGGAGAAAAAGGTGTTTCATTCCATAATAAACTGATTTTAAAAGAATATCATAGAATTACAATTATAAATGTTTTCTGCATCATCTTTGAGTCAAATCAGAATTTTAAACTATATCCAAACGCTTTTGTTTGTTTGAAAAAGTTGGCGTCTTGATTTTACATCACTACAGATGATTGCAGAGGATTTTAGTTGCAAATGAACCTCCCTCCTGCTCCCCTCTCCCGGCTTCAGTTTTCTCTCCTCTGGAAATCTGCCAGACACAGACCACTTAGTGAAACTGACAAAAGATGAAGAAGGATGCAGCTCCTGGCTTTGCTTTCAGAGCATGAAGATTATTGTTAAAAGCTGCGCCGTCGTCCACAGTGATGCTGATTTCGAAGGAAGAGGAGCTCAGAGCGTCGGAAAGATGGCCTCTCTTTGAGAGAGGAATCAAAATGATCGTTTCCTGGTTGAACTGGGGTAAGATGTTGTTTTCACACAGGAACTGAAGCTCCGGGGGTCCCCAGGATTTAATACAGATAAAAGTTCTGCTATAGAAAATGGATTATCTATCCATCCACCCATCTTCCCATCCATCCATCAAGGTATCCATCCATCCATCTTTCTATTCATCCATCCATCCATCCATCCATCCATTAAGGCAGTGTTTTTCAACCTTTTTTGAGCGAAGTTACATTGTTTTCATTGAAAGAATCACGAGGCACACCACCAACCAAAATATAAACAAATGATACTCTATATAGTAATTCTTATCAAAGTGTCTTGAATAGGAATCAAATAAACACAAAAATGTATTTTTGATCATATTTTA
>CAEFZX010020889.1:0-87157 GCA_903066825.1 Alfaro cultratus | reverse complement strand
AGATAGATATAGATAGAGATATAAGCCATGGCCCGAATAGGCCGTAGGATGACACAAAGACATTTTGCAAGAGTAAAAGGTGTTACAATCAACCACGGTCCACTCCAAATTTAAATAACTAACATTTATTACTTCTAAGAATGCCTTTTTTTTTTTTACTATATGTATGAAAACATATAGTTGGAGTGTGCGTAATTGTGATCTACTGGTTGAATAAGACAACAACAGCAACGTTAGCGCTGAGACTCTCCAAGTAAAAAGCTCGTTTTACCTTCTCTCTCTATCTCGAACACACTGATTGCGTCCTCCGGACTCAGGGAGCGGAACTCGCTGGCCGGCAGCGTGTGGCGGCGGCCCTGCGGCACCGGGGAGCGCACATGGTGCAGCGGCTTCATGAACGGCAGTGCGCCCAGCACGGACATCCCTCCGGCCCCGTTTGTCTTCAGAAGCAGGCAGGTTAAAGACACTGATAATACCACTTATAACTGTTTTGTTCGCGCCCACTCCTGAACAGCAGCTTCGCAGATAGTTTCCTCCACGCCTTGCCGGACTTGTGCGTAAAGAACTGAGCTGGACTCGGCGCGCCGGGAGGATTTATATCGGTGCGCAGGGGCGGCTGTTTCTAATCCCGGGGTGAGCTGGAAGCCCAAAGCCTCCTTTCCTGGCGAGCAGGTTGAACAATAAACATATTTACCCGGGGTCAGCGGGGCAGCGGTGTGTTTACAATGATCCTTGTCTTGCGTCAGAGTTAGAGTCCTGGATCATGAGTTGCAGTATCTAATTAAGCTTTTTTATCTGTTAAAGATGTGACCCTAGGTCACAGCAGGACAGCAGATATGTGCATTAATCCTTCAGAGGGATAAACTGTATTTTTCCTGTCAATTTCGTAACACAAAACAGTCTGATTTCATCTCTGCTGGTCTTGCCTAATTGGGAGCTCTGCAGGACCTAATTACATGATCTTATTTTTCTGTAGGAGACTTTCAGTCAGCTGATTGTTGCTCCTTTAAGATCAGTTTATGCTGCTTTATTTTCCAGTTCTGTAAGAGGATTACAGGATGTGTAGGAGTTTGTTTGTCACCTCATCAGCATTAAAAGCACTGATCTTTCTGAACAAACATTATTTATGTAAGATGTGGCAAATCCAGAACATTACACTGGGGGCCCTGATAGGTTCATTCAAAAAAAAAAAAAAAAAAAAAAAGAGGTCAAAAGAAAAGTAAAGTGAGTCATTATGCAAGCAAAGATCTAAAATAATAATAATGTATAAGAAAAGAGTATATTTCATCACTTTTGCTGATGTTAATGCTTCACTATGCTCCTGGAAGTTTAATTATATTCTATCAAACACCTATTGTTGCTTCAAACTATGAGACAATTCAGCCTTTTTTTAATGTAGAGTCCATTTTACGGCTACTTTTTAAATATCTTTTCCTCCAGGGAAACGTTGTCAATTTGAATTGTTTACTGAATAATTTGTGAAATGTTGAAGTAGTCTCAAAACAAAAGTAGAAATTAGTTTTTGGTAATATTATTTCAGACAACGGCTATCTTTTGCTCACAGGCTGCTAAGGCTTAATGAGCTCGAAAAGTGATGTGGTAATCTTATGTTGAATCCTTTTTTTAATCGAATAGTTGTATTATTATTCAAAATAATTATTCAACTTTATTTTTGAATAATTGCAATATTATTCAAAAATAAAATAGGTTTCTAAATTGTCTGAGCACATGCATTCTTCTACATTCAAGTACAATAAAATGTGTAAAAATATACAAAGTATACTGAGAAATTCAAAGGAGAAAAATGCAAGAAGCATTTAAAGGAATAAATACATTAAGTTGGTGCACTTCTTGTTTTATTGCATGTTAAAGAATTTGAAATTATTTGTCAACATTTTGTACACAAGAAACTTGACTGCTGAGATAGACGGACGGACAGACAGATAGATAGAATTATCCTCTCTGCTTGTTTTTATTTTCTGTTAAATAATGTTTTAAATCAACAAATTTGTGGACAAGGGGGGCCCAAAAGTGCAATAAATTAAATCATCAAATGAATGTTTAACGTGTCAGCATTAGTGCTTAATAACCTTTAAATTTGTAAATTAATATTGAAATAATTATATGCAACTACCTTCCAATTAAAATAATTTAACCAGTGCTGTGTTTTTATAAGTTTTTGATACATAGAAACAGTTATAGATTGCTTTATATACACATATATTTAAATATTAAAAATATAATTTACTCTCCTGTAAATTTATTGGGGAGTGTCTGTTTTGGCGAGCTCTAAATTTCTCCTTAACAGCAGCGATGCAGCATAAAATGACACACTTTCAAAATTATTGTCCTCAAATTTGTGTATAAGGGCGCCTCTTAGTGGTGGCAAATGGTACTGCGTGATGACGCTCCTAACCGCTACTTACCACGTATCCCCTCCGTCGCTACGTAAACACGTGCACCTCTCTGCTTCCAGTTTCAGCCCTTTCACTTCACCGTCATCCTCGCGCTACTTACATCACTCCTTGACAACAGCAGCGATGGCGGAGCCCGTAGCATCGGATGCGGCGACAGCAGCAACGGACGAAACGCACACGGCTGCATCCCCGACACCCGGCCTTTCTCCAGCACCGAGCCCGGGTTCGGAACCTCCATCCATGGCTCTGTCTCCCACGGCAGACGGCTCGCAGCGGCTGCTGTTTTCCCACGACCTGGTCTCCGGACGGTATCGCGGCTCAGTCCGGTACGGCATCGTTCGGATGATTCACGGGGAGGAGGATTTTAACTCAGATTCGGACCTCGACGATGGCGGAGGGAGAGGCGGTGGTGGTGGTGGGGGCGGCGGCGCAGGAGGAGGAGGACGAATCCCGTGTGGTTCGGATACTGAAAGTGCCGTGGACACCCCGAGTCGGCCTCTCGGTAGAGGGTTTGTCCGCGTGCAGTGGTACCCCGAAGGAGCCAAGCAGGAGATCAGAGAGACAAAGGTACCACCGGCTTTTGTACCTTTAACTGCTTACACTGACAACGGGTGTCTGTTCCAGCCTGACTCCGATGCTGCTCAACGCTAACCAGTTTGTTTTTGTGTTTTTGCTGGAGAAAAATCTGCACAGATGTCAGTCAGGGATAAGGTCCCCCCCTAATCTGCCTGGAACTACAAACCTAGCTCGCTAATTGGCTAGCATGTAAGCGCACAAGCTAGCTAGCAGGCTAGCTGCCAATCTCTCAGCTAAACAGGGCTGTTCTATCTCACAGTTTTCTTTTTGCTAAGCTAAATGTAGTCCGTAAACAGTCGACTTTGTGCAGGTGTCCATGTTTCAGCAGGTGTCCAGCTTGTAAAATCACACCTATTGATTACTTCGTCCTGATTCTGGAGTTCCTCAGCTGGGTGTGACCAGGCTTTTTAGCAAGAGATGAGCAGTTACTAATAAAACTGTTGAAGATGCTAACTGTTTGGTTGAATGGACTGACAGTCCGAACCAACACCGCACAGAGACCGAGTCAACATCAGAATTAGTGTTGACATGAAAAATAAATGCTTGTTAGAGGTGTACTGTTACGAAATGATTTGGTTGTTTACATATCTGTAGATTCCTTGGTAGCCAAGCATGCCTATGGTCTCTGGATGAATCTGGAAAATAATGCACCAATCTATTAATCAATTGATCTCTGTCTTGGTTTACTGGTTTATTGACAAAGATGGATACGAAGTAGATGTAGGAAATTCTGGTATTTTAAAGACTAAAATAAAATCAATAATACAAAATAAATAACATAATTACAAAATACCAAATTAATATTTAAATGTTAGAACAGGGTGAAGTATTTCCAGTTACAATGTATGATGTTTTTTTTGTATCTTCTAGACTTCCAAATGGATCAGCAGATATGAAATAACATAAAAATGTTTTTTGTAAAAACTGGAAATCTCATGTAGGTTTATGTCATTTTTAGTTAAAATGTGTTTGTTTCTCAATCAGTTGGTAAAGTATCCAGGAATTTTACTCATGAAAGTGAAGCTTCATAATGATATTACTCAAGTAAAAGTATGGTGTAGTAAAACTATTCCCCAAAGTACATTTTTTCACTAAAGTTACCCAATTAAATGTAATTATTTACTACTTGTTCTAGTTCTGATTGTGTTGCCTGAGCAAATCTGTGGTCCATTATTTGAAAAGTATTCTCGATTCAATATGAGATCTTTTTTAAAGCCTCTGCTTAGTTCCTGATTGACATGTTTTAGTTTCTGTTTTCCTTGTTGCTAATAAAGAAAAGGGGAAGCATTTGTTTGAGTTCGTGTGCAATAGGTAGGACTTCCCTTCACCAGTGGAAGAGTCAATAGGTTCAAAGAAAAATAAGTCTGGAAAAGTGGAACAGCCTGCTTTCTTTTTCTTCTTTTTCTGGACGGCACCAGAAGAAGCCTGTTTAAACTCTCCGATCTGTTTTTGCTCTGTTGTTTTTTTTTTAAATGAATGAGTAAAGTTCTGGTTGGTCATTCAGCCTGTCATAACAAAGGTTTACCAGTGTTACTCCAACAATACCATTTGGACACACTATGTCCTGAAAAGGCGGCCATCGAAGCCTTTACTGTCCATTTGTGAGCGTCCAGAAATCACTGTTACTTTTTACACAGCAACTTCCTGTTTGCTTTGACCCCTAAATCTCAGAGGTTCATAGAACATTTGTCGCTTTGGACAAGTTTTATTTGACAAGTTGAATTGAAGAGAAAAACGTTTCTTTAATGTAAAGTTTGCTGCTCCACTATTTAGGCTGAACTTTAATAAACACAATACCCAGAATAGATATAAAGATCTTTAAAAAGCTTTTGCTGTGTATCTCTAATGTGTAATTGCAGTCTAATGGATTGTCATTGTCGATTTGGTCTTCCCATAATTCACATGGATTTATAGATAAAGCTAGTATTACAGGGGAATACTAGCTTTATCTACAGAAGGAGAAACTGTGTTGCACGTTTGAGAAAGTTTGTGACATTATGTTGAGCCGTGCAGTTCTGCACAATTTGCGCTGGACAATCTGGTTTAACTTGAAGCTCTACAATTTGCTGAGCTGATAGCTTGCAATAAAATAACAAGTTATTACACAACATTTGCAGCACTTTAATTATATAAGAAATGTTTCTCAATTTATGTGTTTCAGTTTGTCTCTAGTCTTTTGTTTTGATTCTGTTACTTTAAAACTTGAGATAAATCTTTTAGTTGCAAATTCTGTGGGTGTGGCCACTGAAACTGCTACTAAATCATTAAACATGAGGATTGTTTCCTGCTAATAACACCTGACTGCTAGACTGCGTTAATTAGCTGTTGTATGCATACCATACAACTAACAACTGATGCTTCAACAGTCAGTTATGTAAGATGAGTTGGTGTGGTTAGAAATTAGGACACCTGAAAGGAGCACTAACTTAATAATGTCATGAAAGGATTTACTGTTATTGTGCTGGATGATCGTTCACATCACTTGGGATTTAAGCTGCAGTGGAGGGAAAAGAAAAGCTTTTTGCAGAGAAATCTGCTTTGCTCATTTAGATATCTTAGTGATAATTTTAACAAAGGAAATCTGTTTACATCAGGTTATAGTGGCGTTTTATGGTGAGATTATAAAACATAGTGTGTCTCTGAAATTCTTATATTTATTTTCAGTAACATGTTAAAATAGGAAATGCCTCCTTTTCATATTGAGACATAGCTTGTTATAACAGCTATGCCATTTTATTGTTGATGATTTTGCAACAAGATGGCTGGTGCAGGTTGCTCACATGTCAGTTCTCTGGGCCATATGGATTAAAAATAAATTTGATTTCTTATTTTAATAGCTTTTTTTTCTCCTTTTCTTGAAAAGAAATTGCAAATATTTTCAAACACAGGGTTTTGTTTAAAAAATTGTGACTTAACCTGAATTCAAAGTCCAAATAAGTCGATCCATTTCCCAGTCCAAAGTCACTACTTTTCTCTGCTTGTGTAGATGGTTGTGAGTTCAGGTGAGTTGAGACCAAAGCAGAATTTTCTGTGTGGCAGCAGCAGCTTTTCTATGGGTGGAGCAAGTGGAGGGAGGAGGAGGCGAGTGTGGTAATGAAGATAACAGGAAGGTCGCAGTGGGTGCTGCTGACAGAAATGGGCTGAAAGGGAACGTAATTGTGGTTGAGAAATATGGGTGGGACAAATGGGAGAGGGAACAGCTTGGACTTCATTACTAATAGTAGATGCAACCAACATCTCTAAACTGTCTGGAGAAATGTAATGTAATAGAATAAAAATGAAAAAAATCCTGACTGAATCAGACAGGCTGGGTTTGGTACCAGATGGCTGTTATGGTAATGTGCAGGCTTTTGCTTTTTGAAATGGTATCATCCCACCTTCTGTTCTCTGAATCACTTAAAATTCTCATCAGTTTGTTGGTTTTAATCAAATCCTGGACTTACTCCTATTTTATTATATTCTGTTACAACTTTCTTTAAATTATCAAAACTCTGACAGCGTATTAAGGCCATTGTAGATAGAAAAATCAAAGGAGTAAATATCCACCAAAAAACAAAGAAATTTTGAGATTAAGCTCAAATTTTCCAAAGGAAAAGAAAGTTGAATTTCTGAATTTCCAAAGTCATTAATTTGCTGGAAAAACTTAGAAAGTTTCTAGAAAAAAACTTGGAAATTTCTGAGTTTAAAAAGTTGAACATTTGCTTGAAAAAACTGAGAAATTTTGACATTAATCTTAGAAATTTTCTAAGTTTCTAAGTTTAAGCGTTTGTAACTCCAAAATTTCTATTTTTGTTCTAGAAATATTTTTTTTTTTAGAAATTTCTGAGATTAATTTCTGAAATTGATCTCAGAAATTTTTTGGCTGAAAGTTACTACAAAACTTTTTTGCTTTCTGCAATGACTTTAATGCGGCGTCGTAAATAACAGTGCACTGTGCTAACAAATGTGTTTTGCTTTTGGTGAGATGGTTTCTGTTTTCATTCAGCGCCTCTCTTTCAGTAGCCAATGAGATTCTGCCTCAGGATGCGTCCTAAAAATCTTAAAAAGTCTTAAATCCATATATCTAAATTTAAGGCCTTAAAATATCTCCAGTTTATCGGAAAATTGTAAGTTAGCCTTAAATACAGTAATGACAGGTCTTGCATTTTGTGGAGGTAAGACTTTTTTATCTTATTTTTCTTGCGGGACTTTTCTGTCAGGCAAATGTTCAGACATCTTCATAGCATTCTGTGACTAAAAGCGATTGAAGCTACCATTATCGAGCTGCTAATAAACTTTTGCTAGCCTGCTAGCTGGCTTTTTTGTGTCGATCATGAGCAAGTTTAAATTTTTTCACCAATTTGCTAGACAATGTTCATCTTTGCCACTGGTTCACTTTTGTTGCCAACTCATTCATTCTAATCAATAAAGACTGACACTGCTAATATATAGAAAATCCGATTTGATTTTGTACATTTCTGTAATGATAGAGTTATTGTTTCAGTATTGTAGAATCTCATTTCTCTCTTGCATCTAGAAATAAAACCACATGAAGAAACCAAAGGTCTGACCTTCCTGAAAGTGTCAAACACTGACCAACATCTGTGATCTTGATCACTCTTCGTGGCACTGGAGTACAGGGTTTCCCCCAGTGTATTATAAGCCTGGCGGGCCAGCAGGCTTTACCTGTGTCACCACCAGGCTAAGCATTGCTTTTTTATTTAAGTCTTTTTAAAATCTTTGCTGTTTATAAGACTTTATAGTTGGTGTTCAGGTATTAATCTTTCAATAACACGATTATAAAGGGATATTTTCAAATTTCCTGTCGACTTTAAACATATTTTAACTCAAAAATACGACGGGTCGCTGGATGAATGACTGCCGTGCCAGCCAAGCACCGGGCTTAGCAAGTTTTCTGGAACAAACTAGTGCGACATGGAGGACAAACAAAAGTCTTCTTTTGACTTTGTTGCACCAGTTTTGTCCTCCTGTTGTCTTGTCCCTCATTACACAGAAGCGCTGCGCCCTCCGTCTGCTGTAGTCTTGTCCTTGTCATCAGACATTGAGTCGGGATGACGCAGGATTTGTTGGAGGTGAGGAAGTTGTTCACAAGGTGAAGAAGTTGAACGACGTCTTCTTTGAGACACCGTGTTGTTTTAGATTTAGCACTTTGTGTGAAGTACAAACTTTTGAATTTAATACTTTATTGTTATTAACCTGTTTTTCTAGAAAGCAACCAAGACCCATTTCTTTAGAGTTCTCACTTAATAAAATAATACAAGTTAATGGTGCAGCATGTTGACTGGAGTCAAACATAAGAGTAGAAAGAAACATTTTAAATAATAGGCTTTCTGATAAAGAAAATGATTGGTAAACATGCATAATTCAATATAAACATGTAGGTGTGGATGCCTATAAGAATGTATGGATACTTTTCTGAGCACCAGTTTGAGGCGATAGAGCAGTCAGCTGTGACCCAGCTTTTTAAAAAATTCAACCAACCTGACAGAAGAGCTTTCAGCTGATGGGACGCTATGGCTGGATTATCTACACATGTACCATAGAGAATGAGAAACATGTTCAGAGCAGCATCCAGACACTCTTAGTTAACAGTGGAATGCGTCAATAGGGTATCTATTCAGGACAGGAACTAGTTATGTCATCATATGGACTAGCAAACCATTGGGATTTCCGTGACTCATTGTTTTGTTTAAAACTCACTGAGACTTGAGTGCCTTTTCTCTGCTAACATGTTTGACCAGATCCCATCATTTGGATAAATTATCCAGAAAAGAATCAGCTGACTCATGTCTTCCCTAAATAAACAGAAGTTTTCCATAACTTACCAATGTTCACCCAGTTTTCCTGTAACCGGATCCTCCTGCTACACAACTAGTCAGGTTACAAAGCTGGAAAGTTTGTGCTGCACATCCTTTTATTTGTGCGCTGAAACCATGAGAGATGACCATCATTAGCCGTTACAAATGTGTGCAAAACTTTGTCAGTATTCTACTAGTGTTGAAAAAAAAAAAATTTTCGATTGCAGTGTCTCCATTAAATAAGAGATGCAGTTAAAATCACGTGAATAATGCGATATGTCATTAAGAACAATGTTGCACGATCATCTTCCTTCCCCTTCCAGTCGTCTTCTTCGTGTTTTCCGTTGGTAGTAACATCTCTTTGTTGATCAAGCTACATGATGCAAAGTGTTTTCATAGCAGTTTTGCAAAATACACTTACTTTAATATGGCCAAAAAACAACCTCACCCTAGCGCAAAACTTTTTCTTAAAAAAGTTATGTTTTTCTTTTATTGACGTGTTTTATGGTCAATGGAAACGCAGCTGCTGTTAGTGTTAAACTGTATTATCTGTTTAACATTAACAGATGATATTTATAACATTATCTGTTATAAATAAAGGACGAATTTGAATGAAAAACACATTCTCAAGTCCTTTAAAGGTTTTTTGCCTATAACGTTGCTAGGTTATGAATCTGTAATCTGCACTGTTTTGCCATTTGGACTTTTTAGCATTTATTTCTTTCCTTTTTTATAACATTTACTTAAACATGGATATACAGTTATGAACAGCTGTGTGTGTAATGTTGACCACATTCAAAATAAAAATATCCATTTATGTTTGGAGAAAACTAGGATTCAGGATTTTATATGGATGAATGTCTTTTTTTCGCCCACTTTGAGAGTCTTAGTAATGGCTTTGTTACCATTTTCCACACATAAAACCGACAATGATTTTGTTTCTCATCTGTTCTTGAAATTCTTTAATTGTGGTATGATGTGATTCTTTGTGACAATTTCAGGTTTCCCCCAGTGTAATATAAGCCTGGCGGACCACCAGTCTTATAATATACTGTAAAGCCTGGCGGGCCACCAGTCTTATAATACACTGTAAAGCCTGGCAGACCACCAGGCTTTACAGGCTTTACACCAGGCTAAGAATTTCTTTATTTAGGTCTTTCTAAAAGGTTTGCATTTTTTAAGACTTTATAGTTGGTGTTCAGGTATTAATTTTCCTGTCTTTCAATAACACATGATTATCCAGTGATATTTAAAAATTTCCTGTAAACTTTAAACATTTTTTAACCCAAAAACACGACGGGCCGCTGGATGAATGACTTCCCTCGTGCCCCAGCCAGCAGGCTGAGCAAGTTTTCTTTGGTAAACCTTGAACAGGTTTCATGTAAGTGATTATTTCACAGAGCAGGCAGTAATTATGCATTAGTGGTTTGGATAGCTGTCACCAAGGTAAATGAAATATTTATTTAAAACTACTTTTTGTAGAAATGTAGAAGGGTGACGTATTTATTCATAAGTGTTTATTTATTGTGTTCATATTCTCATTTTTGCTGTTAGAGAGAATAGTATCATCACCCACTGTAATCACATTACAGATGTAGTCACCCTACACCACTGTGATGTTTGATCCATCTCAAGCTTTTATTACATCCATATCCATCAAACATAGAGCGTCACTCTGGCTCATTGTTTGAATAATGTGTGCATTGTTATGAAAAATACAACTTGCATGCATGTTTACATTCTAGGAAATGTGTACATTTGTGTCTCTGAATGCTCTGAAGAACGACTTCGGTGTCATAAAACCTTATGTAATATGACAGAATGAGCAAATTCTCTGTGTTAATGAATTTCTTCTGTTTGTCGCCTATATAAACTACGCTTCTGGTTTATGATTGATCTCATAACACTTATTGTGTGTCTTCAGTTGAAGTTTTTGTTTTCAAATGCAGGGTTTCCCCAGAAATTTAGCTAAATAAAACATGAAACACATATAGTGGTGCTCTAAATAAAACTAGTATTTATCTATTATCTTTTTTTAAATAGATAATTGTCTGAGAAAGATTGCTGATGTTTTAGTATATTCACTCCACTGAACCCCACTGAAAACCCCCTGGTTATGCCACCAAATATTAATTTCTGAACTCTTCCTGAGGTAAAGCATTAGTATTGTTGTTTCTAAATGAATATGAACTTGTTTTCTTTGGATTATTTGATTTCTGAAAGTACTGCATCTTTTTTGTTATTTTAACCATTTCTAATTTTCTGCAAATATTAAGTTCAAATCTATTATTCAGACCACCAATTATTTCAGCACCAATTATTATTATTATTGATAAAGAATCATACAGAAAGGGCTGAGCTTTTCACATTTTGATGTTCAAAGGATTTTATTTAAGCTCCAGATGCATCAGCCTACATACACTAAAGGAATGTTATGTTGTTGCATTTTAGGCAAAAATAAAAAAATGTAAAAATCAGAATTGAATTTCTTATTCGTATCTTTTAAGGCATTTCTCGTATTGTGTAGTCAAATAAAAAATGTGCAGAATGTGCCAATTTTTTGTCAGAGTAATTGATAGATTAATCAGTTACTAAAATAATCATTAATTGCTTCCTTACATGATAATGAGCTCTCTGTACTCCAGAGCAACATCAGATTCACATTCACATTGTAATTTGGACCAAAATTGCTCAGGAATGTTTCTGACACATTGTTGGATCAAATATATAGAATTAAAGCAGCTTTGAAGGAGCAATGACTTCCAATCCCAAAGCAGTACGAGGTGTATATTAAAGTGGCTGAGTGTAGCTGCAGCTATAATGACACGTTCACAATTGGGTCCAATAATACAGTAACAGCTCATACTTACTTCACCAGATATAATTACATTCTGACAGTAAACGGATAGCGCTTTGAGAAACCAACTTCTCTGCTGCTGTGCTTTATTATTGTGAGATCCCATATTGTTGTATAATCGAGTTGTGAGTTCCAGTAAAAAACAGATCTTCTTCTGCCTTGTTAAATGGGATAAATCGAAGCCCTCTGGTAAACTCAGCCTGCTAGAGCCACTATAGAGGGATGTAGGCAACTCCTGTTTTCTATAAATCTGAAATGAATTTGTCTGTCGCAATAAATCAATTAATCCATGTTTAATTGATTTAATAATTTCCACTTGCATGATTTACCATTTGTTTTCTCTTTCTATCAAAATCTGGATGATAAAAGTCTCCAGTTTGGTGTTTTGGTTTCAACTAGCCCATTTTTTGGAGGACAATTTTGTTTACAAAGTCTAAATAATTAATTTTATTTGTTGTTTTGTTTATTTATTTTGTGTATTTAAAATGTCTTCCAGTTCCAGCGTTAAATGTTCATTAGAATTTAAAGATTATTGATCTTTGAGAATATGATTTCATTATTATGCAGTTACCATTATATTACTTGAAAATTGTCTCAAAACAACAATATTATCGTTTATTGCAATAACTTCAGGACAATTCTTAATTCATTTTACTTGTTGTTTTATTTAGATATTTTAAATGTCTTCCAGTTCCAGTGTAATTAGAATTTAAAGTTTACCTGTCTTTGATAATATGCTCATGCATTATTATTCCATTACCATTATATTATTTGAAAAGTGTCTCAAAACAACAATATTATAGTTTATCGCAATAACCTCTGGGTCAGTTTATCGTCCAGTAAAATTTATCGTGACGTCACTCCGTCACAATTTCACATTTAAACAATTTTATCCTCCTAGTTCTGCTTTCTTTCCCCAGAATCTTCCCTCGTCTTCCTCCTCTCTCTATATCTCTCTCTACGCCTTCTGTTACATCTCCATTTTACCCTGCTTCCTTATTTATTACCTTCCCCACTCAGCCCTTCTCCCTACCCCGTCGCCCTCCCTCCCAGCCCATATTCAGCACCTTCCTCACCTCTCAGCGCTCCAGCAGGCCAGCGCTGATGTAATGTGCTGCTGACTGGCCAGTTGTCCAGCTCCTTCGATAATGGATCCTCCTCCCACTGCTCACACCACACCGGCACACATACAGGGAAATTATTATAGATTCTGCAATGACTTGCCCTCATTCCTGTTTCTCTCTCTCCGTCCTCCATCGTCTCATCCTCCCTTTTCTTCCTCTGCAGTATTGGTTCTGCCCATTTGGGAGATGGTGCACTCTCTGTCTACCCAGTCGCACCCCTCCCAAACCTTTCTTACTGTCACTGCCATCTACTGCACTCTTGTCTATTTCTGGCTCTTGCTTTTCTTGTTTCTCTGCTCTCCATCTTCCTCCTGGGATCTGTCTTGATCTCCTACTTGTTGGACAGGCAGCTGCCTCTTCTTTACTTTCTTCTGTGCTTTTCTCTGACCCCTCCCTTGCACCATGTCGCCATCTTCTCTTTCCATCTTCATGATTGTTTCTTGGCTTTACCTTTTTGCTAAGCAGAAGGTAAAGCCTTCATCAATTATTCTGACAATATGTTGGATTAAAGAAATTGGCACATTCTGGAAAATCTTCATTTAAGCCTCTTTTATACAATATTAGAAATAAATTTACAAAAAATGTTTGTGACAGAGAGTGGTTATAACTTAAGAGAAGGAACTAAAATAAAGTATTAGAACAACCAAATAGAGTTTTTGTTTATCTGTGTGTGGAGTAGATTCAGTTAAAAAAAGTATAAATATAAACTTGTTTAAAGAGTAGCTAATTGGGTTATATGGGTGTCTCAAAGACCAAAAATGCTCCTGATGATATTAAAAATGTATAAACAATTGTACATTTAAGGATGAGAATGTGAGATTTAAGTGTTATACAATGTGGAAATAATTTAAGTTTATCTGGTATTTGGAGATTTAAATGTTTGTAGGTTGAGTATTTGCCTGTTTGAAATGAACATTAAAAGATGCAAACAAATTAATTTAATTCCTTTTTAAATAAGAAAATAAGCAAATGTAATAACATAGCATTCCTTTAGCATACAAGTAAGCATGTCACGATAACTATTGTTGCTGGATGATAAATTGTCCCATAAGTTATTGCGATAAGCGATAATATTGTTGTTTTCAGACTATTTTTAAGTAATAAAATGGTAATTGCATAATAGAGCAAGAACATGTTCTCAAAGAGCAATAAACTTTAATTTCTAATGAACATTTAAGACTTAGACAAAAAAAATAAACATTGGGAGAAATATCCAAAATAAATGAACACAATAAAAGATGCAGAAAAAAGAAAATGAATTATTTGTTTAAGTCTGGAAACAAAATTGTCCTTGAAAATAAGGGCTGATCGATACCAAAGCAACAGATTAAAGACTTTTATCATCCAGTTGTTTGGTAGAAATGGAAAAAAGAAAAGAGAAAAATGCTAAATCATGCAATTGGAAATTATCATACAATTAATTAAATTAGGACTTGTTGCAACAGATTCTTTATAGGAAAGGATGCATCTGGAACCAAAAACATTACTTTTAGCAGCAACATGTGAAAAGCTCAGGCCTTTCTGCTTGACTTAGTATCAATACAGTGTTTGACTGATCTGTTGCTTATTTTTTTAAATTAACCAATTAATAACTGGACAGAAAAGGTGCTTAGGAGATTTTATTTTTTAAAGAATTTGAACAGAGTGCCACTTGACGAGTTCTTGGTAGAACATTTTTACAGATAAAGAAGGTTTCTCATTTTAAATCTATTTTTTGTATGGTTTTGTGTTAATTACAGCTCTGAGTGTGTTTCTGCATCAACAAATTGCCTTTTTTTAAGTCTTATACTCCAGTTAATAATTAGTTGAGTACTAAATTAGTTGACAATTATTTTAATAATTGATTAATCACAATTAAGCAAATTTATCATTAATCCACCTTATTTTTTGTATCATTCCTTTTTCCGTCACCTCTTGTGGTACATTTTTCCTATTGGTTGATATTACACAGTCAGGAGATTGCTCAGTAATAGACAGTCTGTGCCATTAGTCCTCTCGTCATTTCCCTTTGGACTTTGTGGATAAAAGGCCTTGTTCCTGCTCTCTCTTTAATAGAGCTCTGCATCCTTCCTGTGTGGTCCAATCAATAGGCTTCAGTCAGACTGCAGGAGGCTGAGAGGCATTCCTCTGAGATTTCTGATTCACATTTATGGACACATAAACACAGGCAGAAATTATTTGGCTTTGATTGGAATTGGGTGACAAAGCAGCAAAGGGGACTGCATGATGTTTGTTCTGTTGTAAAAAACCAAAAACCCTTTTCAGAAAAACGTTCATTCAAGGCTTGAGGTGTCGGGACCAGAGGAAGACAGAAAGCAGTTTGTGAGTAAATGTGAAATAGGGAGGGCTAAACCTATCGTAATAAGGAATAAATCAGTTAATCACACGATAAATTAAAATGAGCTCAGTTTTTTCCATTTGCATCCTTACTTGTTTTCCTCCTGTGTCCAAAATTTTAGTCTCGTGGGCCAATATCATAAAGTTGCCAGATTTGTTTATTTCTTTTTGTAGGAAAGGATGTTATTCATTGTAGATCCAACATTTAACTAAGACTTGCCCATTTTCTATACTATAAGAAATAATCTAGTTTTCAAATTCTTTTGGGCTTGGTTGAACAGATTTATTGTCAGTTATAAAAACAAGATTTGGGTCACTTTCTTTCAAAATGCCTGCTATGTTTAGCCAAGTTTAATAACTCGACTGAAAAAAACGAAATCAGTCGGTTTCTCAGTATAATCCAATTATTAATCAGTAAATCCAGAAATTAATCAAAAGTTCATCCCATCACCATATTGATGTTAAGTCGAGCAAAAAGAGTTGAGCTTTTCATGTTAATGTTAGAAGTATTTCTTTTTTTCTGCAGATACGTCCTTTGCTACAAATAACCAAACATGCACTCAAGCATGTTACTGCATTATTTGCATCTTTTCATATATTTCTAATATTGTATAAAAAATATTCACAAAATTTGCTATTTTTTTATCCAATTAATCATCAGAACAAGTGATAAGTAAAATAATCATTAGTTGCAGCCCTATTATTGTGCCAAATCTATCTATATCTAGATTTCAACAGTAAATTCTGCTCTTGTTTTCCTGCTTCACTCTCAGCGGTTTGATTGCAGCGGCGCTTGGTCAGTTGGTCTGTTATTGACTGAAGCTGAAAGAGGAGACTTCTTTTCGGCATTATTGCATTATAGGGAATCGGAAAGAAACACCGATCTGCTCCTGATTCCCGTTTAGTCCATCAGCTCATCTCTCTCTTGCTGTCGTCTGAGTCAGCATTTTCCAGCATACATCATAGTGCAGCGAGGGGAAATTAAATTGTCCAAACACATGAATGCTAACACGTTTTAAGCATCTCTGCCGTCCAGCATTAGCTGATGTGCTCCTGGTTCAGCATGGAGCTGAATCAATGGGCTGTTAGGGCTGAGAAACTTGATGCTAATCATAGTACATCTATAATTGGTGACAATCAACAACTGTTCAGTTCCTGTTTTGGTCTGATCAAGCCAGCTTTGACTATCCTGCAGTTCAGAGTTATTTATTCATTTTTCACAATGAAGAAGTAAAAGTTTAAACCACACAGACAATAAGGGTGCATTCATACCAGCCCTGTTTACTCTGTTTTAATCAAACTGGTTTGTTTGCCTTGAAGGTCCGGTGTGTTTGGGGAGGTGTGAATGCATAATTGGACTCTGATGTGAACCAAAACAGCAAATTCTGGTCTACCTACAAACCAAAGTCTCGGTTTGGTTAAAGTGAACTCTAGCGAGGTTTGCAACATGTAAATGCAAAGTGGACTCTAGACCGCTCCAACAGCAGGAAATGGACTATACCGTGGGGTATTCTGGGAAAAAACAAATGAATGTGTGAGTCTAGCGCTAGAGGGAGAAATGCCTCATGGTCATCTGCCAAAGACCAAAGAGAAATCCTGTAATCGTTGAAATCTGACATCATTCTTAGATTGCGTTTAGTGAAGAAAGAAGTTGTGCTCAGTGTCTTCTTCAGAGGTTTTCATGCAGTTTCCTTGAGTAGTTCTTTGTGTAGCGCCCCCACAGTCGAGGAGGCGAGCAGGTTTTTCATAGGGTTTATTTCGTTTGACACAATGCAGTGTGAAAGCAAACTGCAGCAGCTGAAAATGCAACAAATGTTGGAATTTTGCTCCCCATGAAAACTGTAAATGTGTGGGGGTGGAGGAAATGAAAGTAGTTATTGAATTTTTATTACATTTTGAAAACTATATATAGATCTTGACTTTCTCACCAGTTATCCAGTATCCAGTTTCTGTTTGCTGTGTGGTGGCTTGTTCAGCATAAACCTTTCACTCCCAATCCAAATCGAGTGTTTCAACACCCTGAAACTTTCGAGCTGATGTTCATCTGCATGTTAGGTCAATTTGTCCAAATTGAGTCTGTGCTGTTATGTCTCCTGTGGTTCTGTGTTGGTCCTGTGATGAACAGGAAGCCTGCCCACCCCCCTGCCTGTTTGCTGCTGGAACAGGCTCCTGTTGACAGTGAAAGATGCAATGCAGATTCAGAATTTGAGGGATTCATTTTTAGCAGTTGGTATTTTAATGCTCAACATTAAAATGAGAGTTTTAGTTCAGTACTGAACTAAAACTCTGAACAAGGTTTAAATAAAAGATTTTGTTTTTGTAGCTGGAGTTGGAGTCGCTTTCAAACCTTGCCAATTTTATTCCTATCATTTTTATTGTTCACATCAGATGATTCAGATAAATATTTTTTTATCTACTTATAAACTACTGTAAGAAAATGTAATTTTTTACATTACTAAATGATATCTACCAGCAGAAGAGCGTTAACGGTGTCTTCACACGAGCCCTGCTTCGCCCGTTTTAATCAAACTCTAGTTTGTCTAGAAAGTCTGATTCGTTTGGGGGTGGCTGAATCGAACTCTGATATGGACCAAAAAAAGTGAGTTCTGGTCCACCTACGAACCTCGGTCTAAGTTTGGTTGAAGTGAACTCTGGTGCGGTTTGAGTGCAGTGCAAATGCAAGTGGATCGGAGACCGCCCCAAAAACAGGAAGCAGAATATAGTTTAGGGCATTTTGGGTAAATACAAACAAAACAAACATAGGAGTCTAGATCTAGCGGCAGAAATTACTTGAGGTCTTTTGCCCAAGAGAAACCACTTCATTTTTGATAACATTTACTACGGAAGTTGCGCTCAGTGCCTTCTTTAGAGGTTTTTATGTTGTTTTTCTTCTCTAGTTCTTAGTGTAGCGCCCCCACAGGCGAGGAGGTGAACAGGTTTTTCAAAATATTTAGTTGGTTTGACACAGTGCAGCGTGAAAGCGAACTGCACCAGCTGAAAATGTAACAGATGTTGCAGTTTTGGTCCCTAATCGAACTGAGTCTACCAGACTATTTTGGTTTGATATGGGGTTATAATTGGTCATATTTTATAACTCACCTAAACAGTTCAGATTACAAAAAAAAAAAAAAAATGTAATACATGTGAATTGAGCTCGTCTGTTTTTACATACATTTCAAGTTTTTTGTATTCTATTAAGAGTGCAAATGGGAATATTTATATGCACCACAAAGCAGACATGCATGGATGTGAATTTGCGAATATTAACTCAGAAGAGGGTACGTTGTGTGTGGGTCGGTGGTTTTCCTAACCCTGTCTACCCCATGTTGGAGCAGCTTTTTGATCCTGGACAAACTCTTGTCAGGATGAAACATCTGTTCTGTTCTGGAGGAACAGATAAGAGACTGCAGTGTCAGCCTGGGACTCTCTGTCAGCAGATGACTAATCTTAAACGACCTGGATCAGTATCCAGGTCCATATTAAAATATCCTAAGTGGGACATTCCTAGTAGAAAAACACACTGAGGATGGTTAAATGTGTGTACAGTGCAATGTAGCTTCTTCCCTTTAAAATACTGACTTAGTCTGTGCTGCTTTTTACTTCCATGGTTCAGATTTCCTCATGTTTTGAAGATGAGAGTGAATGACAAGTGAGCCATGAGTGGAAAACCGCCTGAGCCAACAGGCGTGGCTTCAAGCTGCAGTTTGCTGCAGTCTCTTTCTCCTTTCTCATTGTGCTGCACCTGAATAACGACTCATGTAAATTAGATTGGGAAGACAAAGACAAATCCTGGTCTCAGCTCTTGTAATCAATCTGGTTCCTTCAACGTTGTCAGCTTGGTTGGAAAAGCAGACGTGCAAGTTTTCATCTCAAACCAAATGCCAAACACTCTCCTGCTTTTACATGTCAGAGGCCTCCACATCATGGCTGCCCACCTTCTTCCACATCAAGGCAGCTAAAACAGTTGTTTCATTATTATACACTAATGGGTTCCAGCTGTAGCTGTCTGTGGTGACAAATGGCTAAAGTGCACTTTATCATCCTCTCCTTGACATGGACAGCCAAACTCTGTTTATCCTTCGTTTCTCATTTCAAGTTTCTACCCCAGTTACTAAATAGTTTGATTTTGTGTGAGTGCCATCTTTATGACAAGCATGTGATAGATATTGATGATGAGTTCAACTTTATTTGTAATTAATTTTGTTAAAACTGTTTCAGAGAAATAGTAATGTTAAACATAACATTTTGGGTTATTAAAGGATATTCCGGCTAAAAGATCAATTTACTTTTTGAATATAGAAGAATATGGCGTTTGTTTTATCCTTAGTTCCCCTCTAATTGGTTGTTCAGTGCCATATGATGACTCCTCTCCCTAAAGCACATGCTCCTCCTATGTTGCATGAGTGCAGAAAGTTCCCATAAAAATGATCCTATGTCTATGTTTACTCATCAGATAAATGCGACCCAAATTCAGTTTATCTTTTTCTGTGAATATTTTGTCCATATTCAACTTTTTCACGGGAGTTGGAATGGCCCAATTCTGATCTATTCACACGCCGTAAATCCGATTTGTGCCGCTTAAATATATGGATGGACAATATGATTGACAAATGTTTCATATCAATCGTTATCGCTAATTATTGATTCGCTTTTAATATCTGAAATACTCCCAAACTAGTCAGTGAGCTTTGCTGATTTATCCACAGTTTTCCACTCCGCGTTGTTGTTTTTTATTTTTAAGTAGTTATGAGGCTTGGTGGCGAAATCTGAAACAGCTGCTGCACAAGTTACTCAACAGGTTGTTGCTAGGTAACCAAAGAATGAATGAGTTGCTAGGTAACCAAAGAGTGAATGAGTTGCTAGGTAACCAAAGAGTGAGTGAGTGAGTTGTGAGAGTTAGTGAAATTAATGAATACTCTGTCAGACGTATTTTGTATTGATACTGATAACATGTCTGTCACAAGTTGTATTATTATTGATTTATTATCCAGTCCTGTATGTGATGTAAAATCAGTTACGTATCCAATTGTTTTCAAAGTATCTGCAGTCAGAACAGAACCAGGTAACCAGGTCGTGTCACATTTTATCTGACTTTCACATCATCAACGTGAGACATGCATCATAATTCTGCACCAGAAGAAGCCAAACACGGTTAATCTGGACATAAATGACGGCTGAAAACTATCATTTCTCTACAGAGGTAGCAGTTAATTCTCCACAAAACGCTATTACTAGTTGCACTTTCTTCTTTTTGTATGTTGTTTTGTCTTATTATGAACTGGTGACAACACTCTCTGCTTCCATAAATGCCGCCGTCCATTATTACTTCCATAAACTGTTCACTGCTGTTTTCCACTTTTGGTCTGAACCAAAGAAGAGGACCAAAGGACTTTCCTTGTATCAATACTCACTCATACAGGAACGTAGTAATTTCTAACTTCTGTTTTTAGCCATTTTAGTGTTGATCCTAAATAAATCTTATTGCTCAGGAATAACCAGAAATTTTATTGGTTTGATTTGTGTGTGATAAAAATTACTCAACAGTTGAAGACTGATTTGTTTATAACCTTAAAACATTTTGACATGCTAGTTATGAGATAATTCAAGCAAACTAATACAGTTTCTTAATAAAATCTAGTAATAAAGTAATGTGAACAGAGTGAAAAAGAGTAGGTTGTAAACATTAGTTTAGGAAAGGTCTAAAGTCTCAAGTTTCTAGGCTTGGGTTACTTCCAACTGACTTTTAATTTTTAGTAACGGTTTAATAGGACAGTTCTGTTGTTCATGTTGCTCAAAGGCCAAATGTTTGCTCTATCAGACTGTTCTTGACTTTCAGAGAGAGGCTAAATGCAGCCGATTTCAACACTGCCTGTCTGAAGGTGAGGAAATGTGTTACTATAGCAGCGCAATGCAGCATGATGCATTGAAAGAATATTAATGAAGAAGAGCTCCAAGTGTTGGTGCTTCTCTCAGACAGGCTTGCAGGCAAGTCGGTGTGAGTGTGTGTGTTGTGTAAGTGTCGCGCAGTGGAGACCTGAGAGAAAGGTCGTCTGTTGTTCAACAGATTACAAGAGAACATGGCGACTGATCGATTGGATCCTCTGTACAAACACACACACACACACACACACACAGTCGTCTGCTCCCAGAAGTCAGTGTTATTGGGTTACAATGACAAATCAGAGTTGCTGCCAAGAACTGAGGCGTGTTTTTGTTTTCAGTTCTATGCTTTGACGGCGTATTAGAGGGAGCTTTGCCTTAAAGAAGTGTTAGCATTTCTAAACACTTTGAAGGTCCAGTCATCCCGACCCAAACACTCCTGGTACCAGCTGCATCGCATCCACCAACAAATGCTATGCATGAACCAATACATGCAAATTGCATCCAAGTCTTGGCCTGCCACAATAAACAATAAATCAATTAATTGTATGGTAAATTAAAACAGGCTCAATAATTTCCATTAGCATGATTTATCGTTTTTCTCTTTTTTCCTCTCTTTTTTCTACCAAAACTGGTCTTCAGTCTGGTGCTTTGGTCTCATCTAACCCTATTTTGAAGGACAATTTCCTTTAAAGACTTTATTATGCATTTTATTTGTTGTTTCTGTTTTATTTATTTATTTTGGATATTTTAAATGTCTTCCAGAACATAAGAATTTAAAGTTTATCCATCTTTGAAAATCTGTGCTTGCATTATTATGCTGTTACCGTTATGTTACTTTAAAATGGTCACATTATTGTTTATCGCAATTACTTCTGGGACAATTTATCATCCAGGAAAATTTATCATCGTGACAGGCCTACTCCTATTATTTAGAACTAAACATTTAAAATTTTCACATTTTTCTAAAATTACAACCTATTGCCTATTTTAAAAGTACCAGCAACGTTTAATAAATTACATTTTGTCCTCCAGTTATTGACTCATCTTGTAGTCGCATCTTCTAACAATTAGTCGATAATAGCTTCAGTTGTAATTGGTTCCTTGATTCTTCATTTTTCATTGTGTTTCCCTGGTTTATTCAGGCGCCTTCCTCTCTGCTTACCCAATATTATGATCCTGTTTCCTCAGTCTGGTGAAATTCATGGAAAACAGCCTCACCCTGCCGTTGAATATTTAACATTCAGCAGCTCCTCTTCATCACAGTCTCTTCCTCTGCTTCCTTCTTGTCTGTGTTTGTTAATTCATGGAAGCAGAGCATCTGGTCCTAAAGCTTCTCTCACAGGTAGAGAGGAATGTTTAAAGACGCATCACATTTGATTTATTCATTTATTTTAGATTAATTTTGTTCTGTGTCTGCCGCAGTGCTCCTTAGTGACCCAATTTACTCAGATATTGTCCACATTGTGCTGTTTGAATAAGCTGAGGTTATATTTCTCACTTGTCTCGGTTCACAGAAACTTTGTTTTGGTGTGTGATCTTACATTCAAATTTGAAATTGCTTTATTTATCCCAAAGGGAAATTAAATGTTGTTTTAACTCATTTTAATTCAAATTCTTCAAAGAGTTACTGTAGACAGTGATGGCTTTTGGCAGGAAAGAGCTCTTGTAGATGTCCGTGTTACAACAAATTTGAAGAAGCCTCTGACTCAAGAGAGACTTAGTTTGTCAGGGTTGTCCATAATTTTCTTGATTTTATGAAGAATCATTCTTTGGATCGCCATGTTTAGCGGTTCTACAGTCGCCCCCAGAACAGAACCAGCCTTCTTTATCAGGTTGTTCGTCCTTTTTCAATCATTTTATTTATAATATGATCATAATATTGTCTGGGATACTTTTGTTCAAACTTCTGTCTTCAAAAAGGCCAGGTGACTTATTGGGTGTTATGAGGGCTGGGTGGTAAATTAATTTGATCAATTAATCAAATTTGCTGTTCATGAAGATTTAATTTTTGACATTTTTGTTACTAGAGTTTCAGTAAATCCTTTTTGATGATGGGGGAGAACCTCTTCGAAGTGTGTGAATACATTTAAATTTTCTTGTAAATGTTCCCACATCAGTGGGAAAACTCATCTTTGTTCAGCAAAATGATGCTGGTTAATAGTGTAAAGGATTTTGTGGTTAACACACCCAACAACACAACATTTTGATTTATCTACTGGTAATTTTTGCTGCTTTGAACTTGGACTAAAAACAATTGTTACAAGAAATAAAAATGGCAGAGTTGCAAAATTGGTTAGCCAGAATTTAATGACTTTTTTTAACAGTTCTGCTGGTAAAAAAGCAAATACTTTGACATTATTGTAAAAAAAATTATTTGATTTGAAATGAGAAAACTAAACGGATTGAAAAATATGATCCAAACAGAACCTAAATACATCTTAGCAGCACCAGCAGAGACTAAATCCAACTTTTCTGCACTCTGAGAGACTCAAAGTACACAATGAAATGGATTTAGGGGCTAAAAAAGTGGATTTTTCATGATGGGTCCCAATTGAGAAAATAAAGGGAGACATTATTTTATACAGTGATCTGATTTGCTATGTAAAAATCTGAGATTTTATTTTTAAGCCATACTGGCCAGGTCCAGGTATGAAACACTTAGATTTTTCTGAGTCAGTTTGAGGTCCACTGATCACCGAGACAGATTTGATCCAATTCAGGTTTACTTTTAAGAACAATAAACAATCATTTTCTTTGTTTCTATATTCTTGATAAATTAAGAATTGAATTATCAAGATTAACATGTTTTAAAGTGAAATAAAATAAAGATTTCTTTAAAACGGCTCAGTGTTACAGTGCTCTATCTTCCCTGCATCAATGAAAATGTACAAATAAAAAAATAATTACCTCTCACTAACACCTTTACAAGATAAATTAATGCTCAATAATCTTTTTTATCACCTGAAATGTAATCAGCATTATATGACAAGTATTTATTGTTTACCAAAATGTGTAAAATTTATTATGTGAAATTAAAAAGCTGCTGCTATTTAGTTTGCATAATTTTGCAGGAGCCGTTCTGCCGTGATCGGCCGTTTTTGTTTGAAGCGAAGAGGCAGCGTCACATTGAGAGAGAGAGAGAGAGAGACCAGCTGGTGCTACACAGCTGTACGGTTAAACAGAATTTCACTGATGATTCACAACAAAGGCAACATGATTACAGAGCCCACAATTAAAACCTCTGCAGCCTCTTTTATTAGTTAGTAGCTATTATAAGGAATTTCTGTGATTAGTGCGGTTAGTTCCTGTGTTGTGGTAGCCCCTTTCTGTAAGTGGAAGTTCAGCTATAAAACAATAAATATGTTTTTTTTTCAGCTCTATAATGTAAATAATGTCAGAAATCCCCTATTTTTATTTTGTTGTTTTACTAGATTTAATTTTAACTGGCTCAGTTTTACCAGGAGGAGATGGAGACGTCACTAACCCCAAAAGAAAAGCACATTTGTTTATTTAACCAGCTCAGTTTTTTAAAATAAATAATTAGCTGCTTAATTATTTTACATTTGGTTTACAAAATCAGAGGCAAAAACCTACATTAGTTTTTACTGAGCGGTTGAAAAAAATCCTAAAAATAAACGAGTTAATGTTTTAGAATATTATTAGGGCGATATTGACTTAAAGTTTAATGATGATACTTTGCAGTGATATTGTGATTACAATAAAAGTGATAAGAAGGGCTGATATTGATATCTGATGTTAATATTGCTGTTCTGACCGATATTTACCAATGCTACATATATTTCATTACCATTTCGACATCTGTTGGGAAAACCCCTCTACCAGAAACGGATAAAAATAAATATCAGTTGTTTATATTGGCCTAGTTTTATTTATCGGGCGGACACTGATATGTTAAAAATGACTAATATCTGCCGATACCGATGTTGGTGCCAATATACTGTGCATCTCTAATAAGAAGTATTTACAACATCTTTTTTTTTAGGTAATTATAGCCTCACAAACACAAATGATACTCTTATAATGTGGTTCTTTTGGACACCAGTCGCATAAGGAAAAGTGATTGGTGTAATTAAGCTTCACACAGTACCTGTATTTTCTAATTTATTGGTATTCCTTAATGCGTTCATTTGACAAACAATGGAGAAATGGTAACATAACATTCCTGACAATATGGGCAGGTTTAGGGGCATTTTTAACATCATTATTTATCATTCTTGCCATAAGAAATTTATTGCCATAAATGATAAACAATATGATAAATGCTCACACCTTATTTTAGAAACAATCATATTGACCATTAAAAGCTTGTTTTCTGAACATTTTATAAATAAAAGCGAACTATGAAGCTCAAAACTGAGTTCAGTTGCATCGTGTTTCCACTTATCCTCCTTCAGATGTTTCTACAGATTCATTTTCATCAACCTGTGGTAAATTCGGTAGATTGAACAGGATCTGGAAAGGCCCACGCCTGTCTAAATAATCTCCCACAGCGGACGGTGCGTGTCAAAGAGACTGGATTCTCTCCAGGCACAAATCTGGGGAAATGAACAAAATGAAAAATGTCTGCAGGCCCTAATGTAGAAAGAGGCCTCCCTCCATCCACCGTAAATGGAAGTAGATAGTTGGGAGCTTCTTGTTAAACAAAAGATTATTAAGGAACAATATAATACGACAATCATAGTTTGTTAGTTTTGCTCTTTTATTTATTGAATTAAGAACTTTTCCATTTGTTGAGATGTGCGGAACCATAAGTGATAAGTTACATTGTCC
The DNA here is from genome assembly GCA_903066825.1 of Alfaro cultratus. Classification (NCBI taxonomy): domain Eukaryota; kingdom Metazoa; phylum Chordata; class Actinopteri; order Cyprinodontiformes; family Poeciliidae; genus Alfaro; species Alfaro cultratus. The sequence continues at coordinate 61,374 of CAEFZX010020889.1, read as the reverse complement.
TGCAGAGACCTAAATGCAGTAGATCAGCTGAACCAAAGCGAAGGGTAAAACTGTAAATGTAATATTTAAATAACATATACCCCAGATAATACAGGACATAATGCCCCCTTCTTTTCCACAGTGCAACTTCATATATGAGGAACGTTTGCACAATCTCCTGCTAAGAACCTGGTTGTTATTTCATGTTTAACTCTTCAAAATGTATAAAAGTACATTAAAAATGGTAAGATGCCGGTTGAATAACTGTTAAATGAATACATATGTTTTCACTTCTCTGGTTGTTGGGTCATCGAAATGTGTTTCCTGCAGAGGAAATCATTTAGCTGCTGTCAGGTCACCAAATGTTGCATATGGAGGCTGCTATCAAGGAAATATTTTTGCAGAAACTACAGTGAATTCTTCTCCACTGATAACTGGAGTTCTAATGTCGTTTCTATGGGAAAGTACTGATCCGGTTTTGAGACTCTGCAGATTCTTTCTGAAGCTGCTTTGCTAATCATCTTCCATTTTTCTCTGTTCTCCAGCTGAAACTTGAAGACCGATCTATTGTCATTAGAGACATCGTGCGTAGGAACAATTCTGCTGTAAGTGAAACACTTTATTTTTTATTACATACTTCCTGCACTTCTTCCTTTCTGTCATTCTAGCGCTTTTTTCCAATTAGCTCCCTCTATTTATGAGTCATGACACAGTTCAGAGTTCCATTTGCTGAACATGACTGGAATATTATTGGGACAAGCCACTTCCAGGAGAGCAGAGGGTCTTTCTTTGTTTTATTCAACAACTCAGCCTGAACGCTAATGCTGCATTAAGGTTTGGAGTGGCTTTTTAGTTCAAAAATTTAACATAAGTTGGTGCTTGAAGATGTCATTAACTTGCACTGCCTTCAAACCTTAAAGCTTTTACATCAGTTAAAGCAAAATTGCATGTCTAGAAATTCAACTGGTAGCACATTATATGACATATTACGGTTTAACAAAACGTTTGAAATATGTCACAATAAACAATAAATCTATTAATTGCATGATAAATTAAAAGAAACTTAGACATTTTTGTTAGATTGATTTATTGTTTTTCTCTTTTTTTTTTTCTCTTTTTCCAAAAACTGGATAATAAAAGTCTAGAGTCTGGTTCTTTGGTCTCAATTGTCCCTTTTTTTGAATGATAATTTAGTTTAAAGTGATTAAATGTTAATTAGAATTTAAAATGTATTGATCTGCGAGAATGTGTTCTTGCATTATTATGCCATTATTACAAAACAACATTATTGTTTATCGTAATAAGTTCTTGGACAATTTATCATCCAGCGAAATGTGTTATCATGACGGGCCTAGTTTAAAATACAGAAGCATCTAGTGAAAAACAAATGTGGTCGTTGGTGATTGGGTGGGATTTAAAATGTTAATTTGTAGACAGATTAAAGTAGTCAAATGTATTAATACACTTTGGAAGTATAAAGTTAGTCCAGCTATTGAAGTGTACATAATTTGCAAGCATAGATTTTAGAGAAGCAGCTTTTGGAAAAGGATTAGAAAATCTTTAGCCCAAAATTGTCCTTTATTCTTAGATCAGAAATTGCTTAAAAAATACATTTAAGACGTTTTACATCCCACCAAGTTCGCATCAATGTCAAGAAGTTGAAAAATTTAAATCTTAATGCAAATAATCATCCTAACTATAAATTAATATAGCTGGTTAGTTTTGCAACGATTCAGCTTTAAAAAATTAAAAACATAAAACACCAAACATCTATCAGGTACAGAGAGACTTGGCTGCTTTCTGTCAGTTAGCAGAAAATGAACTCTACGATTAATCAGTTATTAAAATAATCCTCAAGTAAGCTTAGTATTCGATTATTCACAAATTGGGCTCAAAAACGGCCATGTGCTGAAAGAAGAATACACTCAGAGGAGATATTAAGTCAAAACCAGACAAAAACATATATATGTTTAAGATTACAAAAAAACTTTAGTCTGTAAATATGTTCGACCCAGAAATCCTCAAGTGGCATAGCTTTAGCATGACCTGCTTCAAATTATGTAAGTCTCAAAGTGTACACTAAAGGAGTAAATAAAGAAACTGAATTATTTGTTTATTCCCATCTTTGAATGTTTTACTATTATTGTCTAAAAAGGATTAACTGATTAAATGAAAAATGTGCAGGAAGTGCCAATTTTTTGTTGGCGGATTAGATCAGAATAATTGATGGAATCAAATTTTCTGTCCCCAATTAATGCACTTTATTGTGAGTTTTATTAATCTGTAGCATTTATGGACTATCTGAGTTATTTGAAGTCCTTTTAGGCACAAAAAGACTCGAAGTCAATTTGTAGCAGAATTGGGAATCATTTCATACTATCAACATGCTTCTGTTTTGTTTTATTTCAGGACAACCAGTGTGGTATTGTGACCAACATTGATATTGAGTGTGCTGTGAAGTTTGTGGGAACAAATTGTGTTCTGTACCCAGTAAACAGCAAAGACCTGCAGCACATCTGGGTAAGAGAGTATTAACTTCACTTTCCAGCTGCATCTCATTCATGCTTACCTGTGCTTTGTTGTTCTAATTCTTTTGTTCTCTTTTGTTATTGTTCTGGTCATTTTAGATTCATAAAACCAGGTGAAAAACACTGTAACAGCAGTTTTTATAGAAAAGCCTTGCATTTATGTGCATCAAAATATTATTTTTAAAGTGGATTAAGAAAGATATTTTTTTTTTTTTTTTTTTTTTTTTTTTTTTACAAAATTTAGTATCTTTAAAAGTAAAAAAATAGAGCAAATAGGGGTGTCAAACTCACGGGTATTAGGCTGGGGTGTTAGGGCCTTTAAAATTATTAATAAATATTTTTTTTTTTTTTTTTTTTTTTTTTTTTTACAAAATTTAGTCTCTGTAAAAGGAAAAACATAGAGCAAATAGGGGTGTCAAACTCCAGTGTATTAGGCTGGTGTATTAGGGCAGATGTATATGGGGAAAGAAATGGAGAAATATATTTTCTGGGAAAAAAAACTCAAGTTTTTAAATAAATCTCAGAAATTTACGGGAAAAAGGTGAAAATTTTTGTAAAAAATTTCTAGAAAAAACCCCCATAAATTTTTAGATTGATTTAAAATAACAAGGAGATTCTCAGATTCTAAGGTCAAAAATTTGTTAGAAAAAACTAGATTTTCAGAATTTTTTGAGAAAAACTGAAACTGAGTTACAACAATTTTCTAGAAAAACACAGAAATTTTGAGATTAATTTCAAAAGAATTTTTAGGAAAAAAATAGGACATTTTTGGAAAAAAACTCAGAAATTTTCAGGTTATTTTTCTACAACATTTATGAGATTAATCTACATTTTTTTTTAGTTTTTTCTAGCAATTTTTTTGACTTTCCAAGGTCAGAAATTTGATTTTTTTTTTTTCTATATTTTTTGGTGGAAATTTACGTTTCCTTTCTTTCTTTTTTTTTTATACAATACGCACCACACATAAGTGCAAATATCACAAAATCCCTTGCAAATATTTGTAAATTAGCAACACAAAACATTTACAAAATTCTTCCAGACTCATCAGTGTGAAAAGATGTTCAACATTATTTAATTTTAAGAAGTACTTTATTATTATTTTAACAATTTAATAGGTTTTATCAATACATTCTGGAACAGCCGTCCCTTTGGTCTTGATATGACCCAGAATGAAAATGAGTTTGACACCTCATAAAAAATCGACTCCGTTTGTTTCTTTCAGTCTTTTATGTACGGCGACTACATCGCTTATGACTTCTGGCTGGGTAAAGTCTACGATCTGACCAATCACATCATCCTCAAGCTCTCCAATGGAGCCAGGTAGGCTGCCTGCGCCTGCATGAGCGTGACGTTGGAGCCCAGAGCGACCGTGCGTCTGTCTCTCAGAACGTGCGAGCAAATTAAGTCAGATTCACGAGTGCCACATCAGTTAAGCTTCAGCTCCGTTTCTCTGCTTCCCTGCAGATGCTCCATGAGCGTCGAAGACGGCGCCAAGCTTTACGACGTCTGTCCGCATGTCAGCGACTCGGTATGTAGCTGTGAGCTTTTCTGTCACCTTTGTTTACTTTATTTTGCCTCGGATGTTTATTAACATGTGGATTCAGTTTCTCCTGAGCTAAAGACGTTGCTAAAAGGAGCTTTAAATCAGTGCATGAAAGCAGCTCTATTTTTATTAATGTTCCTAAAATAGAAAATAAGAAGAGTGCTGTTTCTATAGTTTAATTTTCTGAGCAGTATTTTTAACTCTCAATTTATCTGGTTATTTGAAATTATTTGGGTCATAATATGAATAATTAATTTAAAATAAGGGCTGGAAATTTAACCTGTCTGAAACCTGTATGGTTAAAAATAGCTGCTCACATGCACTGAGATTTACAACTTTTTCTTTTAAATTCATCTTGGTTTATGTTATTAATGAACAGCTGGAGGCAGATTTTTTATTCTCACTGTCTGACATTAAATCAGCTTTTGGTCAGTAAGACCTGCAGAAACTGTAATCAATTTATCAGCATTTTCAGCAAAAGGAAACAAAAAAAGCAAATAAAATCTTTATTTTAAAATGGGGCAAAAAAAAAAAAAAAAAAAGTTGTTATTTTTTTATTTTCAATAAATTTTGCTGGATAATTAATTGTACCAGTAATTAATCTAATGCACCAAAATGATTTATTTAATAAGTTTGAGGAAAAAAAAGGCAAACAGATTTATTTCCTTGCCTCTTTTGTCTTAAAATTAAGATGTTTTTTTTTTTATTGTTTTTTTTTATTTCACATTTCCTGAAAATGTCGACAAATTGAAAAATGCTGTTTTGTAAATCTAATTAAATTAACTGTAACCTTTGCTCACGTTATTGCTGTTCTGTTTCTTCTTCAGGGTTTGTTTTTCGACGAGGCGTACGGTTTCTACCCGGGCCAGGTTCTGATCGGCCCCGCCAAGGTCTTCTCTAATGTACAGTGGCTGTCAGGGGTCAAACCTGTCCTAAGCCGGAAGTGCAAGTTCAGAGTGGTGGTGGAAGAGGTGAGAGGGTGACCAGAAATCAACAGATGTCTTAAATGTATCTCCATGTGTTTCTGCACGTTTGGTTGTTTTAAATCCTGGAGTTTTGTGTTTCTGTCAGGTGAAAGTCGTGGAGCTGAAAGTGACCTGGATCACCAAGAGTTACTCTCCTACAGGCTCTGACAGCGTGTATCCACCTCCCTCCACCATCACACAGGAAAATCTTCACAGGTCAGTCAATCCTTCTCTTCACATAGCGTCTGCTTCCGCCCCCTCTCTCCTTCACGTGACGTCTGGATGGTTTACGCTTCCTGCTGAACTTCCTGTCAGATTTTATCAGCTTTAAGGAGACGTGGGCTTTATGCGTTTCTTTATTTGGATCAACATTTGCCATTGGCGTAACTGTGGCTGCTCTTCCTGGGGTCCACATCATAAAAACATTTATTACAAAACCAGTTACACACTTAATATAATATTAGAGACAGAGCACATTAATTCATAAATGAGTAAGTATCACACTTTATACAACTTTGAATTTTTTCAGTTTTTTTATGATGTAACGCACTTTGAACTGCCTTGTTGCTGAAATGAACTATGCAAATAAATGTGATTGATTGCTTTATATAATAAACTAATTAAGTCACATTAATTAGTTTCACAATTATAATACTATGTAATAAAATAATTAAGCAAGGCTCTTTTAAAGCATTTGTTACATTTATTACAGATGAAGGGAGTGCAGCATTTATGTTACATGGTGGAAGAGTAAAACAACCTTTTAAAGCATATCTTGTATTACAATTGTGTCAACTTTGGCTAAATAAAAGCTGATTATATAAAACAGTTGATTATATAGTAAAATATTTCTAAAAATGTGTAAAAGAGCAATTTGTGCCTTATTTCCAACCAACCTAATGCTTCATGGTGATAATATTTGTATATTTGGAACAATGCAGAGCAAGACGAGCAACACAATTTTGCGCTCTCTACATTTTCCTCAAGGAATTTCAATAATCGATGTACTAGAATCATCCGAGCCCTAATTAAATGGTTTTCTGAAGTACTGGACCAAGTCACACAAGACAGCAGTGCTGATGATTTGAGGGATTAATTTTTAGTGTATATCAATCAAGTTTATCTGTATAGCACATTTCAGCAAAAAGGCATTTCTAAGTGCTTTACGTCATAAAAACACAAAAATACAAAGTCATAGAACGTACAGGAAACAATTGAAGCTTTACACTTAAGTGTAAGCATCATTACACATCAGAATGTTGATTTATGTTTCAAAATCAACTTTAAACGGGTGGATTTTAGTCTAGATTTGAAAGAACTCGTGTTCCTTTAAAGGTGTAAACATTGTTTCATTGAAAGGGCATTTCTCATTCGTGATTGTGTCGTATTTGAGCAAAGCCGCCCTTTGATTGGTTGCAGGGTGAGGCGTTTGGGTTACTATGACCACACCCAGAGGGAGCTGGGAGAAAGAGCCCTGTACATCATCCCTGCCAAAGGCAGCGCCACATGCATGACCTGTGACGGACCCGAAGGGGCCCATTTTCTACCAGAGGACCCGATTGCCAGAAAGGTGCAGTTACATTTTTTTTTTACCTGTGTTTAATGGCTGTAAATGTAGTTTAAAAGCATAAAATCCTCTCTTGCTGTTAATTAAAAAACCTAATCAGATTGATCATCTGTGATCAGAGTTGGCTTGTAACTAGTTACATTTATTCAGTTACATTCACTTAAGTAACTTTTGGAAAAATTTACTTTTAGGAGTATTTTTATTACACTGTACTTTTTACTTTTACATGATTTAATTTTATTACAAAGTATTTCTACTCTTACTTTTGTAAAACTTCTGGATTTTCTACCCACCGAATAAAGAACAAACATGTTTTAACTGAAAATTCTTCATACATAGATACACACATGCAGTTTTTGTTAAAGTTTTAGAAGTTTTTTTTATTGAAAGACACTGATTTGGAACATTTTCTTTTGCCTGATTTAGTTATTTTTCTGATACTTATATGAATTATTGTCATTTTTGTCTATAAAATACCAAAATTTCCAATCAACTTTATACTTTTGCCCGTCTGATGATGTATTTTTTAAATATTAAATGATCGATAATTTGACCAGTTACTCAAATGATCAATTAATACTTTTTTACTCTTACTTTAGTAATTTCTTAGATGGCTACTTTTTACTTTTACTTGAGTAAAAATATGTTTCAGTAGTGCTGCTGTTACTTGAATAAAAGTTTTAGTTACTCTTCCCACCTCTGGCTGTGATTAATCACAATTAATCTTCTTAATCTTAATCCTCCTCATTAGACTATCTTAATGTCTTCAGTCAGAGGCTTCTTCAAATTTGCTGTGATACAGACTGCTACAGGAGGTATTTTCTGCCAACAGCCATTACTATCTACATTAACTCTTTGAAGAATTTCCAGTAATATGATTTATAAGACCATTTAATTTCCTTTAAGATCAATAAAGTATTTTTTTAACTTGAATTAATTACTATGTTCAAAAACATTCTTATAAACATGCAAATTTGCATGTAAAAATGTTTGTTTTACAGGTTTTCATATTGAGGAAGGTTTTTAAAAAAGTGATTTTGTATTAAACGCTAATTTAGAAATGTGAGCTGTAAACTGATTGGGCTTCAGTGGAAGGATAATTTATTGTTGCACTATTTACACACTACCTCGGTTTTATCAGGACTTACATCGCTGTTTATTTAAAGTGAAATTATTCAGTTATTCTCCTCCATCATCTTTTCTCTCATGTTTGTGACTCTGCATTGTTGACCGCAGCACAAGACCGCGTAAAGTGCTGCTTTGAACCCTCCACCGGAGACAAGCTTTTAGATCAAAATAGTTTGATTAATCTGCATTAAGTAATATTAACTCATTAAACATTTTAGATTAATTGCTTCCATTAACATTGACAGCCCTAAAAACAAAAACACCAATTATAATTTGAAATTGTTAAATTAGGAAACCAAGTCACATCTGACTAAATTAACTTTCACTGAGTGGATGTACATCATTTAGTTTAGCCTAATTTAACAGGTAAACAGTGTAAAATAGTTGTTTAATTCTAAAATATATAAAGACTTTAAGTTTATTTAAATATTGCGATTGAAATATAAACACTTAATGCTGATGAGATGCAACATATACCTGTGAATCTCTAATTTTTATTATTTATTTTATTTTAAATAAACCATAAAAAAAATTCTGAATAGTCAATGCTTTTATTGTGAAAATCAAAAGTGGTTTTATAATGCAAACTCTCGGTTTATTTTTCTGCTGCAGCTTAAAAGAGTTTTCAAAAAGGAGTCTGGAAGGAAAATGGAGCATGCTGACCTTCAAGGTATCATCAAACATCCACAGATGAGTCACAAAAAGCGCCTTATTCACTGATTGAATCATTTCTCTCTCTGCTTTCCAACAGGTGACCACAAGTCGGAGCAGACCGACTCGTCCCATCTCAACAACGGGCCAGTGACGCCGGGTCAGAACCCAGTGGATCCAAAGAGCGCCAACGACAACGCGGCTGAACACGGAGAGCAGGATGCAGATGACGAAGGCGCGGAGGACACTGATGACACCAGGTTTGTTTACCAACATTTGGTGACTCTGATGGTCATTTTACGGCTGGGTGAAAACAGAAATCTACAGACGTCTTATTTTTGTCTTAGTTAAAATGACCAGAAATTATTTCTCTAATTATTGTGACATAGAGCAGAGATTTATTTATTTAAAAAAGTGTATGTGAGTTTTTATTTGTTGTAAGTAAACTTTATGTTTCTCTGGTTTAGGGAGAAAAATATTACCCAAAACATAGGAGTCCAGTAAACAGAAATTTGTATTATGAGTTTAGAAAAATTTTTTTAAAAGCAGCGTTGATTCTCATAAGTCGTTAAAAAAAAAAACATTTTACTTTTCATCTAATGTATCCAAATTGTTAGATATACACTAAATGAAAAACAGCTTCGCCCAATGAAAATTATTAATAAAAGGAATTTTAGTTGGAATAAATTAAAAGAACAAATCAAGTTGAAATTGTAGTTAATTCAAAAAAAACTTTTTTTTAATAGATATCAAAGTCGAAACTGACACAGATTGTAATATTTAGTTTAAAAGAAACAAAGAAGAACAACTTCAAGATAAATTGAGTTACCCAACCATAACTTGGATACATTTTATAGTAAATTTTATTCTAAAACAGCAAATATTCAAAAACAATAGTTGCATTAAATAAATAAAAATATCAGATTTTGAGTATTAAAAGCATACTACACTCTAAAAATGCTTCGTTTTTGTTTAAGACGTCTTACATTTGAAAAAATCTCATTCAATAATTTGTGCAAAAACACAGGAAAAAAGTTAACTATTATGTATAACAAAGATAAATCGCACAAAATATAATCCTTACACCCTTGTCCCTAATGGGGTCGGGAGGTCCTGGTGCCTATCTCCAGCTAATATAGAGGCCGCGAGAGGCGGGGTCACCCTGGACAGGTCGCCAGTCTGTCGCAGGGCAACACAGAGACAGATGGGACGAACAACCATGCACACACTCACACCTAGGGGGAATTTAGAGAGACCAATTAACCTGACAGTCATGTTTTTGGACTGTGGGAGGAAGCCAGAGTACCCGGAGAGAACCCAGGCATGCACAAGGAGAACATGCAAACTCCGTGCAGAAAGACCCCGGGCCGGGAATCAAACCCAGGACCTTCTTGCTGCAAGGCAACAGTGCTACCAGCTGTGCCACTGTGCAGCCCAATCCTATCAAATTAGAGATAATTTTTGAATCTAAATAATTGAATCTGAAGCAAATTGAAAAATTCAGGGCTTGTTTAACCTGTTATTTGTTGCAGATTTTCTGTTTGCTTTCTGAAATTTGAATGATTACCTCTGAAAGATCTGAGCATAAACTTTAAATTTCTTTACATCCATCCCACTTCATTTCTGTTATATGAACTTAATCAAGCAATTAAACATTCAGAGAACATTTTTACCTTCCGTTATTAGTATTTTAACGTGTCTTTTTTATTTTTATGAGCTAAAGGTTGTGAGTTAATGAACAAACTACCGTTTCCTGTGTGTAGCTCTCTCACATCGTCAGCCAGCTCCACCGCCTCGTCTCAGAGCGGCGGCCTGGGAACCAACCGCAAGAAGAGCATCCCGCTCTCCATCCGCAACCTGAAGAGGAAGCACAAAAAGAAGAGGACCAAGTTCTCCCGAGAGTTTAAGCGTGGCGACCGGTGGGTTAGCATGGGTTTTTATCCTCTACCTTTTTATCTCCTCATCCACTCTGAAAGTGGATGTTTTTCTGTTCTGTTTTAGAGGTCAGGTGTTTCTAGCTGAACTAAAAGTCAGGAGTTTTGTTTCTGTTGGGTGGTTCACATTTCATCGCCACATAAACATGAAGGATCAACGTTACAAACCGCAGAAACACAAGGATTTGTTGCATGCTTGTTTGGAAATGAGAGTATTTATAAACTCCAACATGAAGATAGAAATCTTAATGACTGTAACAATAGACTTATATCAATGTAAAAATATGCTGGAGAGAACCTGCATTTTTATTTTCTAAAATTATACTGCAGCATATAATCTCAAAGTGTAGCTAACCTCTGAAAGCTAAACCAAGTCCCTGGGAAAATTTTGGGAAAAAATGGCTGGTCATCTGTTTAACACCAACCTTCACCAATAGAGCAGAGGAGACACACTTTACTCCGTGTCCACATTGCAAATGAATCGCACATTTGTAAAGCCAAGTAACACTATCGATCGTTTCACTCCAGTCGCCATGGCAACGCTCGCATCAGATCCTGACTCGCAACCGGGCGTTGGGAGGAAGAGGTGAAGAAATGATGCCGAACTAAAAGGATTGCACAAAATGTCAAAATTCTCACAGAAACGTAAAGATGGAACTCTAAATTGCATATTTAGACAGTTTAACAGCATACGAATGTTGTTCTGGGGATGACTTTCATGCGTTACGTTAGCATTTAATGCTAACGTGGAACCTACGGAGATGACGGTGCATTAAACTGTCTTACAAAACAGTATCGCCCCCTAGTGGTCCGCGAGGTACTGCACGTAAACGACCGTTTAATTGCAGTGACGTCAGCTCAAAGTGCAACGCTACAGCTAGCTTAGCAAACGGTTACCAAGTAATAATGGACAAGGTGCATAAAACTGGGTGACTCAAAAGAAAAACTGAAGATAGCGGTGGAAATATAATGATTAATTATATGATCGGAGGAAGGTAAGTCATTCATGTGTCGTTCACGAAGGATTTGATTCTTTTGAACAGCTTTAAGCCATGAACGGTAGGACTCCAGGTATTATTTTTATTTTTTTTAAAACCGATTAAATTAAATACAATAAATAAATAGAATTTATAAAAATTGGTGGATATTTTTTTATTTAACGGTGTAGAAGAGGATTTTTGGTTTTTGGCAAAACAACTATTTTTCTTTTATTGTTCCCCTAATTTACAAATATACCTAAAAGTATTATTAATGCACACAACACTTGGTATTAAAGAACAACTTATTTTCTAATTTCCATGTGAAAAGATTAAAAATAACTGAAAATGCCCTGACTAGACTTGTTCATGATTTTGTTATGACCCACTTGGATGAACAAAGAAAACAACAATAAGTGCGTCAAGGGACTAATATTTTCATCTCGGGTTGCATGTGTGAACATTGTGGGACAATTTCAAGGTAGGTGGTCCATGAATGTTTGTTACATGGGTTAAGTGTTCCTCAGCCTTAAAACGTCTGAGGAACACCGACTTAAAACAAAGTTTCAATTAAATGAGTTACAACAATAAAGTATTTTTGACCATTTTCATTTGAAATTTGAAAATGCGTCTTCACTACTTCCTAACATGTCCGGGGGAATATGAAAATTAAACCATTTTCAACATTTCTAAAGCAAAGTTTTTTTTGTTTTTCTGTGTTTTTTGCCGTCAGGGTGGCAGTGGAAGTTGTATCAACGAAGACCACCGCTGATGTGATGTGGAAGGACGGACGGGTGGAGAGGGGGATGAGGTCCAACGACCTCATCCCCATCCAGCACCTGGACAGCCACGAGTTTTGCCCCGGAGATTTTGTGGTTGACAAACGACGTGAGTCGACTTTGTCTGCGCAGCTTTTTGTTGTTTTCTGTATTGGAGGAGCGCAGGGATTATTTTAATTTGTTAATCTGTTCCGACTGTATGTTGGTCAGAGGCTGAAGTGATTGATACCCAATAGAGATGCACCAGCATGAAAATTTAGTCCGATATTGTTGGGTTTTTTGCGTTATACGTATCTAAGGTCGTTTTCTATTTCCTGTTTTATACATCCTGTTGCTCTGAGTATACCTAAGATTAACAGTTTATACTTATTGATTTTACATCACATTTTTTCTTTTTACTTTACAAGTAACTGATCCAAATGTTCTGTAAAAGCTGCTCAAGTACAAGCTAGGATGTTAAACTCATTTTCATTTCTGGCATCACGAATGTCCTCAAAGGGCCTCAGTGTTAATAAAACTACCCATTATGAAACTGTTAAAATGTTGCAGCTTTCTCTGCGTTTGATGAGTACTTCTGAAAAATAAATGTATTTTATTTGCTGTGGATGTTGCACATTAGTTAACATTTCTGTAAATGTGCCCGAATTAGCCAAAAGCAGGACAATTCTCAATTTGTGCTGCTGAAAACAAAGACTATTTAATATTGAAGTAATTTGGCACCATACAGATTAAAAACTGATTTGATTTGACTGATGAAATAATATTTAATCTGCAGTGTTAAAGTTATATTTCTGAGTCTAGTTTGATATATGTGGGTTCAAATGTAAATAGTAGGAAATGTTGCTGCTGTTCTTGTGGTTTTTCTTCTGTATTTAGTTCTGACTGATAAACCAAGTGACTCATTATTGCTGCTGAATTTATGAGCATTCTGGGTCATTTTATCCACATGATGTCATCATTACAAAAAATAATGTTTTGTTTTCTAACAATACAGTATAGGAAATTTTATTTTTCTTATTTTTGTCCTTGTATTTTTACATAATATTATTGTTTCTGTGTTTTATTTGAACTGGCTCTGTGTGTGTGTGTGTGTGTGTGTGTGTGTGTGTGTGTGTGTGTGTGTGTGTGTGTGTGTGTGTGTGTGTGTGTGTTCAGCCCAAACGCTGCAGGATCCAGGTGTGTACGGCGTGATACAGTCTGGTGACCATAAAGGCAGGACGTGCGTCGTCAGATGGATCAAACTGAACTCCACAGGTGACGACGTCGAGGTAAGTCAGAGCTAACGACGCTATCTGCGTTTCTGTCAACCATAAACTACACAAATTGAAAGCACAAAAATAAATTCACTTAATGGAAGTTTAGAAAAAAAAACTCAGGTTTTTCGATTAACCCACATCTAAAAGCCATTTTCTTGTGTTTCTGGTGGATTTTTAAGTTATAAATGCAGAGAGACCACTACAGTGGACACTAGTGCACCATACAACACACTGCCAACTACTGGCCATCCACTGCAACTGCAAGAAATTTAGTTAAATCCAATATGGCAGACAGATGAAAAAGCAATTTAGGAATATCCAGTCCCTCCAGGACTTTTAAAGGTAAAAAACAATATTGTGACATATACTACTGATGTATTTTCCAAGTAACAACCTTGTATTTGGAAAAAATTACAACTGATCACCTAAAAAAAAAAAATATTTTTGCAATTTTTCCCCCCTTCTTAAGAAAATCAAAAACACTTTGGAAAATAAATTCTGACATAAAGGATCATAATCTATGCAATAAAGGGTTAAAACAATTGTGCTGGGATGTAGTGGTTTTCCAGCCGCATCAAAATAGATGTATTTTACAAAACTGCTATGGCAATACTTTTATTTTGCATCATATGAGTCACATGATCAACAGTTGGATGTTGCAAGTGGCAAAAATCACAAAAAAGACAAAAGGATTTAAAAAAAAATGTTTTAATTTAAGTTACTAAGAACAAAATTTTCTTTACAACAACATTGTGGTGGAGGAGGAAGTCGTAGGAGGATGATGGCTTGTTTTTTTGTGTTTTTTTGTTTTTTTTTTACAATGTGCAGCTGGCTCCATCAGAGCTCTCACAGCATCGGGCAGTTCATAAAAAGTTGTTTCATTTGAACATGTTGAATCCAAAGCTCTTCTGTAAAATCGCTGATATTTTCCCCAAAACGCTGCAGACTTAGACACTTCTGTTAGCGGTTTGTCGCTCCAACGCCTGAATAAAACGCTCACGTTTCCTGTGATAGATGAGGAGTTCTAGCACAAATATGATTCTGAAATATGGATATATTTAATGTAGCTGTTTGTATTGGTCACTGCTTTTATCTTTAATAACTTATACGTTTGACTTTAATTGCATTTCTGACTTAATGGAAACACCACAATTGAGAAATTGTGTTTGTTCGACATTGGCAAAGATTTGCACACATTACTAACAGAAACACAGCTGCTTTTGGAGAATGTATAAGAAATCTGCTGGAAACAGAAGCAACTTATCTTTTCCTCTTGTTTTAGGTTATTGGTGTGGAGGAGGATGTCAGTGTGTACGATATCGCAGATCATCCAGATTTCCATTTCCGCACGGCGGACATCGTCATCAGGATATGGAACTCCGAGAACGGACAGAATGACTGCGAGAATGAGGTAAAAACGTTTCTGCTTGGACTAGACCAATCCATGTTGTATGGAAGTAAAATCACCCAACTGTATTATTCAGACAGTGAGCCTCATGCCAGTGTTATCATGCTGCTAACTAGTCTAAAACTGGATCTTGCTAATGCAGGTTCTGTTCAGGTGAACCTCAGTAAGTTAGAATATCATCATAAAGTTCATTTGTTTCAGTTTAATTCAAATATTTACGTACAAATTGTTCTGTCTGCAGACGTCGGTGGGTCAGGTGTCCCGGGTGGATGTGAGCAGTAAAGTGGAGGTCGTTTGGGCCGACAACTCCAAAACCATCGTCCTGCCACAAGTAAAAATTCACATTTTAAGCCTGGATTTATTCAGTAAGATCTACTTTACTCACAGTCTGACGTTTTCTTTCTCAGCACCTCTACAACGTGGAGTCTGAGATCGAGGAGACGGAGTACGACTCTGTGGAGGAGACGAGCAGCGTCCTGTCCACGGAGGAGTGGGAGGACGAGAGCGACAGCTGGGAGACGGACAACGGCGTCACCACCGAGGACGACAGCCACGCCAACAACTCCAACGCCACCTACACGGTGACGCCCACCCCGACGCCAACCGGCTCTGCGCTGTTCATCATCCCACCACAAGAGGGCAGCAAGGCTGAGGTGACGAGTCCCACCAAGGGAGCGCCGGGAGAGGAAGGGGAGGCGTCTGTGGGCAGTCCCACGTCTGGAGGAGGTGGGGAGCGGCGGCCATGTTTCTGTTCCTAGTCTATGCTATCCTAGTCTGCTGGATCAGATTAGACCTTTGCTACAACTGTTGACCTGTGGAGAATGTTTAGGTGTAATCTGTTTTTGCCATCACATCTAAGGCTAAAGCAGTTAATCAAATTAATCGTCATGAATTGATTATTGAATCATCAACTGATTTACCACTTGCTGTATTCTTGTTGGTTGTGCAGGAGGCTCCACTTCTACTTTTCAGAGATGCACAGTTGTATAATTGCGCATCTGTTTGCAGCCATTTTCACGTCTGAGTGTAAACGTTGAGTTGGGGGCATGGCCAGCAGAAGGTTATTAATTTAAGTCGACAGGACGCCCTAAAACAGCTCATTCTGGAAGGAGCTTAAAATCTCATTGTCTAAGAATGATGTTGTACAAAAATGTGATGAAAATGTCGTGTTTCAGCCCATTGATCTGTCCTAACCTGTTCAAGGAAGTATAATAAGGCTTCGTTCACACTGCTGCCTGAAGTGACCCAATTCCGATTTCTTTGCCTTTATGTAAACTGTATACAATCTTTTTATCACCGTCTGAACAACACAGGTTGGATTCTTTTCAAATGCGACCCAGGCCTCTTGGGTGTCTGATTTAAATGTGACCTAATGTCCAGGTCACATTCATCCAACCTGAACATCACTGATACTGATAAACGTCACTATTCTGCTTCCTGATACACACAAACAGGAAGAAAAACAACAATCATGACCGACCATAATGAGGATTAAGTTGTTAATATGCCACTCCGGTCGGACAAGAACTTCAAATATGTAAAGTACGCTCCACCGTTAGCATCCATCTGCATACACTGAGCGCTTCTTCTTTTTATGGCGGTTGCCAGAACACTGAAAACGCTGACGTTATTGCGCCCTCTACTGTGCATGCAGGACACTTTTAGGTCCTTTGCCCGGTCACACTGGAGAACATAGTGTGACCGGGCACAGGTCGCACTGTGCCCGGTCACACTGCGTAAATGTCGCAAATGTTTGGAAGTGTGAACGGCCCCAGCAAAAAAATCCGATTTGACAAAACATCTGATTTGGGTCACTTGAGGCTGCAGCCTAAGTCTCATTTAAAAACTGGAACCTCTTTGATAGCTGGAACTCGGCTGGTTTATCTGCTGGTTGTATCATTTTGTCGTTTTTTTTTTTTTTTTTTCTAACATTCGTCCTGCAGTAACGACTCCTGGAGGAACCGTAAACGGAGCGGAGAAGCCCAACAAGGACGGCGCCTCCCGAGGTTTCAGAGAGCTGAAGGAAGCGCTGAAGATTCTGGAGAGCCTGAAGAACATGACCGTGGAGCAGCTGTGGACAGGCGGCTCGCCGACCTCCCCGACCTCGGCCGAGCCGGCCTCTGCCGCCAACGTGGCGAGCTCTCTGTCGCCGGCGGGGCCAGAGAAACCCACCAAGGAGAAACGCTTCCTGGACGACATCAAGAAGCTCCACGAGAACCTGAGGAAGACGCTGGACAACGTCGCCATCGTGGAGGAGGAGAAGATGGAGGCGGTGGGGAGCGGAGGCGCCGGAACGGAGGTGAGCATCGCCATCGCTGTGATGTCGCCGGATGTGTGGAGGTGATTTCAGCTTCTGCTGCTCCTCAGGCTGAGAGGAGCGGAGAAGAAAAGCCGCAGCAGGAGCCGCAGACGCCGGTGGGGGGGCAGGAGTGGCCCAGTGAGTTCCTGAGTGACACTCCGGTCCTGTGCCAGCAGAGCGGAGGGAAGCCTGGCGTGACGTTCACCAGCGCCAAGGGAGAAGTGTTCTCAGTGCTGGAGTGGGCACCAGGTGAGAGATCCACCACTCCTACATCAGAGATCTTCCTTTGTTTCCTCCGATAACCAGGGAGGAACCGATTGCAGTTTTCTGGCCAATTACCAATCTTTAAAACCTTTAACAAAAACTGCAGGTGTGTCTCTGTGTCTGGTGAATTTTTGGCTAAAACATGTTTGTTTTTCTTTCAGTGAGTAGAAAATCAATAAATTTTACTGAAGAGTAGTGATACAAGTTAAAGTAAAAAGTACAGCATAGTAAAAATACTCCTGAAAGTACTTTTTTTTTTAAAAAAGTTACTCAAGTAAATATAACTAGTTACTACCCAACTCTGAAGACAAAACCAGTAACTTTTTAGTAATATATAGGAGCTTGTTTTAAATAAATAATGTTTCTTTCTTTCTTTCGGGCAGTTTACTGTGCGACACCGAGTTCGCCTACGCGGTCATAAAAATTTATCCTTTTGCGTACATGTCCGGTGGACGTCCACTTCGAGTCCAGCCGGACTCAAAGCGGACAGAAGCGGCCTGAGTATGTGGGAGCCTTTACACAGGCTGTCAGTATTCAAGATGCTGCATAACTGTGTTATTGCAAGAGAACACAAAAGTTTTGCAAGGGAATGTGAAACATTTGCAACAATATTGTTGTTTTGAGACCATTTTTAAGTAATATAAATGAAATGCAAGAAATCTAAAAGAAAAACTTCAAATTCCAATGAACATTCTGCTAAATGCATTAAAGATTTTTAGAAGGAAATCTGTTATCTTGTCTCTTCCTGATCGATCATCTTTTTCTCACAGACACTCATTCGTTTAAGAAAATGGAGTTCCAGCCAGCAGAGGCGAAGAAGTTTTTCAGCACTGTGAGGAAGGAAATGGCTCTGCTGGCCACATCGCTGCCTGATGGGATCATGGTGAAAACATTCGAGGACCGGATGGTGAGTTTTATTTCCACTGATTTGGTCCTTCACTACAAAAAAACTAAATATCACCAAGTAGTTTTGGCCCAATTTCTAATGCAAATATCATGAAATAAAACAAAACTAACTTAAAAGAAATGTTTCTGCAAGATATATGAACTTATTTTACATCAGTAATTATTTAATATTCATTAAAAAAAAAGTACAAGTTCCACAGCAGATTATTTCACTTATAGGGAAAAAGTCTTGTTAAAAGTGAAATAATCTGCCAGTGGAACTTGAACTTTTTCATCAATATTAGTAATTTTGCTATATCTTAAAAAGTTGCTCGTTAGTTTCGTCTTAATTCAAGTGAACTAAGAGATTTGCACTAGAAGCTGGACTTAGTTGGTAACATTTTGTGATTTTTTTTTTTTTTGTGTAAACCTGCCGATATTTCAAAACGTCTTCCTTCTGCTGTGACCCAGGATCTGTTTTCGGCGCTGATCAAAGGCCCGACTCGGACCCCCTACGAGGACGGGCTCTTCCTGTTCGACATCCAGCTGCCCAACATCTACCCGGCCGTGCCGCCGCTCTTCCGCTACCTGTCGCAGTGCAGCGGCCGCCTCAACCCCAACCTGTACGACAACGGCAAGGTGTGCGTCAGCCTGCTGGGCACCTGGATCGGCAAGGTGAGCTCCGCCCTGCGACGCTGCCGCTCCGACGGGTCGCAG
The DNA here is from genome assembly GCA_903066825.1 of Alfaro cultratus. Classification (NCBI taxonomy): domain Eukaryota; kingdom Metazoa; phylum Chordata; class Actinopteri; order Cyprinodontiformes; family Poeciliidae; genus Alfaro; species Alfaro cultratus. The sequence continues at coordinate 42,494 of CAEFZX010020889.1, read as the reverse complement.
CCGCTCTCGACGCCTGATTGTTTCGGTTCTGCTGTGATTCACAGGGAACCGAGAGATGGACCAGCAAGTCGAGTCTGCTGCAGGTTCTCATCTCCATTCAAGGTCAGTTAAAGCGTTTTTCTTTATTTATTTTACTGTCTGATTTATTTGGTTTGTTTAGAGGAGCAGTGAGTCCTTCAGCTGAAATATCTGCTTCCCACACAGACACAAAATCCTTTTTGTTTTATTTGTTTCTCCTGTCTGTAATGCAAATTTTAGAGCCCAAATCTAAAAAATAAAAGCCCACATCCTTCTGTAGCAGGGGCGGTTCTAGATTAAATTTATCAGGTGCAAATATGACATGTGAAATGCAGCGATGAGCGTCTGCAGATTCCACCGCCCATTAATTTATGAGAAAATAAAAGCAAAAGATTAAACATGAAAGAAGAAAACAGAAGAACAAATGAAAAAACTAATAAACAGGGCAATATTTAATCATTTATTACCTTAAGTGAGCCGCAGTTTGACAAGCGTGTTTTACAGCTTCTATATAGTTGGACTTTGAATTCAGGTCGACTCACAAAAGAGATGATTGAAGTAAAAATCAGTTTTTGAAAATATTTTCTGTCATTCTGCCGCAATTACAGAATAACAAACATAACATCTTGATGAGTGTCATCACCAAAATCATCATATCTGATTAAACATCAGATATGTTGATCAATATTTCATTTATTATTAGTTAGAAGCAGGTCTGAAAACATCTAGATTTAAAGGAACTGTTTCAGCTGTTTTGCAGTTTTCTGGAAGTTTGTTCCAGAATGTTGGTGCATAGAAGCTGAATGCTGCTTCTCCATGTTTGGCTCTGAGAATGAAGAAACTAAGTCATTCCTGCTGAGAGGATTGATGTGTCGTTCACGAACGATTCGATTCTTTTATGCCGTCAGCGGAAGGACCCGTCAGTTACTGAGAACAATTCTTTGTTTCCTATGACTTTGCTTCCTTAACATAAATGAGCAGAAGTACGCCCGAGTATGCGGGGCCTTTTATAATGCTCTCCTCACCCGAAACAGCTATTATTTTTTATTTAATTAAAAATGATTAATTAAAACCAATTGCTGAATTGGATTTTTTTTTTTTTTATTGCAGAAGATGATTTTTGTTTCTGCCAAAGCAACTCAAGTCTATTTTTCCTTTACTGAGCTTCTAAATTACAAATATCATGAATGCACTCAACGCTTTCTTCTTTGATTTCCATGAGTTTCATTGGAAAACTTAGAATCCACATTTTGAGGATCTGTAATTAACTTAAAACAAGTCGACTTGTTCATGGTGTGGTCTCTCTTTACAAAACATCGCCACCATAGAAAAATTAAGAAAAGAATAAGTGAGTTAAGAGAGTTATATTTTCATTATTTCAGGTTGTATATATTAAGATGTTATTTTGGGTCAATTTCAGGTTAGGTGATCTCTAAGTGTTTGTTAAATGGGTTAAATGAACCTCAGCCTGAAAACTTTTGACAATCACTGATCGAAGTGAATTTTATGTGGATCAATCAGAGCGATGATCGTTGTTGATCGTGTGTCTGCAGGTCTGATCCTGGTCAACGAGCCGTACTACAACGAGGCGGGCTTCGACAGCGACCGCGGCCTGCAGGAGGGCTACGAGAACAGCCGCTGCTACAACGAGATGGCGCTGATCAAGATGGTGCAGTCCATGACGCAGCTGCTGCAGAACCCCGTGGACGTCTTCAAACAGGAGATCCGGGATCATTTCGCCTGCAGCGGCTGGCGGCTCGTCCACCGCCTGGAGGCGTGGCTGGAGCTGAACGATGGCGCCGAGCGCGGCCACGCGCCACACCCGGCCGCCAGGGGGCTCCACTCCAAGGACGAGGCGCTGGTGGCCCACAGTAGTCCCAGCAAGCCCGGCGAGGACGGCGTCCCGGGCGTCAGCAGCATCCTGGAGGAGGAGCTGGAGGACTCGGGGCTGAGCCCGTCCACCACCACCGCGCCCCCGCTGGACCTCACCCTCAATTCGGACTGCGACGGCACTCAGGGCGGTGCCTGCCTGGGCGGGGACAGAGCCAGCTCTGCGGCACGCGGCGCGGCGCCGGAGTCCAGTCCCAGCCAGCCGGTGGTGCGACCAAAGAAGAGGAGGAAGAGCTACCGGAGTTTCCTCCCGGAGGGCAGCGGCTACCCGGACATTGGCTTCCCGCTCTTCCCGCTCTCCAAGGGCTTCGTGAAGAGCGTCTGCGGCGTGCTGCAGCAGTACCGCGCCGCGCTGGCCGCCGCCGCCGTCCCTGAACACACAGAGGACAAGTAAGTGCCTCCCCGACTCACACCTGCTACCCGCTCTCTTCCTCTCTTTCACCTTCCTCAAGTCTCAGAGGAGCATGGTCACTGCCTCCATCTGTCGGCCTCCTGAGCTGCGCCGCCGCCGCCGCCCCTCTTCCTGTCACCCTCCACCTCTCTGCTCCTGCTGCCCACACCTCTAAAACGTTTCCTCTCACTGAAAGCAGCCGGGTCTGGACTTACTGTGGGTTTCACTACAAAAACACAAAATCTTACCAAGTATCTTTGGTCTCGTTTCCAGTGCAAATGTCTTACTGCGTTTAAAATAAGGCAAAACTAGTAACTTTTCAGCGTTTTTTAGCACAAAATAGTTCTTAGATAATGAGGCTTTAGTCTCCTCACTCATTTCTATTTTTAGCTCCTTTCAGATTGAGCTGTTTTAGGGCGTCTTGTCACTTTAAATCCTTATAAACTGACCAAAAAGGCTGGAACTCAGCTTAGGTTGCTAGGTAGCGGGCTGGAATTCCGTTGGGGTTGCTAGGTAACGGGGTGGAACTCTTCTGGGCTTTCTAGGTAACGGCCTGTTCCCATGGAATGTGACTTAATAATCTGAGGTTTTTGAAACGGCTCATTTTCCAGACACCAAAAAACTTTAACTTATTGTCAAAAAACGTCTTGATTGTTTGTTTGTTTTTTTTTTAAAGCATTTTAGGCTGTTTTAAGAAGGAGTTGAGACCCAAATGGAAAGATGAAAATGTGCAAAATCTAAATTTTGAATAATATTTCTTTGACTTTGATGAAAAATTATTAGTTTCACTTATAAGAAGACATCAGTGAAATAATCTGCTAGTGAAACTAGATGATACTTTTTCATCAAAATTAAAGGAATTATTTTCTTAAAACATCTCCTAAAAAGTTACTTGTGAGTTTTGTCTTATTTCAAGTGCAATAAGTTATTTTCACTAAAAACAAAACGAGACACAAAAAAAAAATACTTGGTAAGATTTTGTGTTTTTCCAATATCCCCTCATTTTTTGTGTTTTTCTCTCCTTTAGTTGCCCCTCAGATGAGTGTGATGGCTAACACACACACACGCACACACACACCATCACATGAGAGCAGGTAGAAACCAGTTCCCCTCTGTCACCTGTCTAACTGGTTCCACTGACTGGACGGGCGTCACTGGGTTGCCCCTGCAGGCCGCTGGGGGAACTGCAGCTCTCTGTAGCACTCCTGACATCACAGCTGCACCTGAAGGACGCCGCCGCCGCCACCGCGGTCTGACCCGCTGGGGGGGAAACATGGCGAGCACAAACTGTGAGCGTTCACCGGCTGGAAGCTTTCTGCCAAAATCCCCAGAAACTCGCTCCGTCACCGATCCTGCTGGTTTCCACCCGGCTGACCTCTCCGAGGCGGAGCGGCAACGTTTACACGTTTGATGAGCTGCAACTTTGTGCTTTGATTCAGCCGATTTCTTTTTTTCTTTTTTCTCCTAGTTTTCAGAGTAAAAAGTTGCTTTATGCGTCAGCAGCACGTATAACTCCATGATGATCTCACGTCAACATGTTGCCTTACTTGAATCTCAGACGTTGATCACTGACTCGCACTAAAACAAAGAAAAAGAAAAAACACTAAAATGTAAAGTCTGCAGTGGTTTCCTGTCGTTCTTTTGGCTGTTTGCACATGCAGGTAAAACGTCGCAACACAAACGAAGGGGGCGGGGCTTCAGAGGTGATCCAATGTGAACCCATTTTGGTTTCTTTTTCATTGCTTTGCTGCAGAATGTGTTGTGAAATGACCTTTGGGTGCTTCCTGGGGGGAATCAGCAGTCTTTGTTTACATCTTTTTAGATTCATCTAACATTTTACACATCACAACTCGCTCCTCCCCGTCGTCTGCGACTCTCTCTGATCCGAGAGCGCCGGTTCTCTAATGTTGTACTTGAACTTTGATGCTGAGACGTTTTTGATAAAGAGCACACTGTGCCATTTCGGACCTCGGAGAAGAACTACGAGCCAAGAGCTGCTGCATTTTAAAACGAATAAAAATATGAATGAGTGCGTGTTTTTTGCGTCGTCTTCCGTGTTTTTCCCCATCATTCCTCCCTCTCTCTGCATTTTGTTTTGTTCGCCTTTAACGCCAAGAGGCGACGCTGATCACGTCAAAGAAAAGCTAACACTCTAGATGCACACTTTGAGGGTTTTTTTCTCCTCATGAACAAACAGAAAATGTGAAGTTAAAGTCCGGCAGGATATCAAGCCTGTAAAGTTTCCTGTGTGTGTAAATCGTTCCCAATTTAATCCATTCTTCTTCTTATTTTTTACTGCAAGCGGTTTGATTTCCAGCCAAAGCATGTAACTTGTTGCTTTAAGCCTCTTTTGGCTCCACAAAGAACTTGACTGTATGATGTCTGCATTTCCACAGTGGCCTGTTGTTGATATATTTAAAAAAGAGCTAATAAAAGTATAATTTGTAGCCTGATTCTCTGTTAAAAGTATAATTTGTAGCCTGATTCTCTGTACAGACATCATGACTATTGAAATACATACAGGTACTTACAGTATATATATTTAACACAAACTTGGGTTGAATCACCTGGATGCTTGGGGCGTTTATGTACATAATGCTGAGTGTAATGTACTAAACATTTCTTGTTTTCCTTTTTTTGAAATGGATTAATTTGTTGCTTTAAGACGACTGTATAGTGATGTATTAAACTTTGCAAGCAGTACCATGAAAACGTTTCGGCTTTTCTTTGTTTGCATCGACGTTTCTCATCCGCACACCAACTTCACGTCGTTTTCATTTTACATCAACACTGAGTCGGGAAGAGGCGTCCAAAGTGTGGCCTGGGGGCCATTTGTGGCCCCTGAAAGGATTTTTATTGGCCCACTGACTACAAGTCAAGAATGATAAAAATTGGGCCGATTAAACCAGAAATTGACCCCAAAATTTTGAAATTGATAGTTAAGAATTTATGGATTTTATTTAAATTTAGCTTAAGCAGGTGAAACTTAAAAACCCCCACAAAAAACAAATTTTTGCATTTTTAATTTAATGAATATTGTGGCTCACAAGTTGTTTAAATTTGGCCAAAGGGACGAAAAATTTGGACACCACTGGTGACTAATTTATAATTGCTTAGAAAAAGATGCTAAATAGGAGATTTTTTTGATTTGATTCTTTTTTCTTTTTTTTTGCCAAATTTGAGCCAAATTTAGCTAAATCTACTCCACTTGAGTTTCAGGTAGAACATATTTACAGTTTTTTTGTATCTTAAATATATATTGTATATATTCTGTACAGTTTTGGCTTAATTACTGCTCTGAATATATATTTTTTAAGTCAATACACTCCAGTTAACGATTGTTTCTGCCCTACTGTGAGGCCGTCTTTCAATTAAAAGTGACCAATTATGCTTCCTTGGTGTATGGCCTATACAAAACATTTATTACTGTGCACAAAATCATTCTCAGACAAGATTTTAAGTTTGCTCTTGTCTCTTTAAATCCAAATAAGTTGCCGTTGGCCACGCCGACCAACTCAACTTTTACACTCCGTGTGAAAATGGCTGCAATTATACAACCATACATCTTTGAAAAGCAGAAGTAGAGCCTCCTGCACAACCAACAAGAATGCATTAAGTGGTTTGTGCTTGGTAAGTCAACAACAAAACACTTGTCTTTTCCAGCAGCCATTGTGCTGCACATACAGCAGTAAAACTAGCTGACCAAGTGTGCTAGTTCTCCTCTTGGGTTGCTAGGTAACATTACATTCAGAAGGATTTTGAAATGGCTCATTTTCCAGACAACAAAAAACAAATTTATTGCTAAAAACAGATGATTTTCTTTAGGAGTTTGAGCTGTTTTTAGTACTCCATGTGGAAGTACAAAAACATACAAAATGTGAATTTTTCATATTAGATCCCCTTTAAATAACATCGTCTGTCTCACCTGGATGCTTGGGCAGAAACATTTTGCTGTTTTTGGTGATTTCTGCGTCACCTGTTTCAGTAAAAAGCAAAAAACAAACAAGGCAGACCACAGGTTGGTCGTTTGTCTTAAATTTATTTAAGTCAATCAAAAACACCCGTGCAGATTCTTTATTCTTTAATTTAATAGAAAACATACAGACATTGGTCTAAAATAAAAAATATATATCTCTCTTTGAATAAAAATCTGAATCATTCAGTTGTCAGTGTTGCAGAGAAAGATTCAGCTGCTTTCCTTTCACGTTAACATCTAAACCGACTCCAGTCCTCGAGGTTTGGCGTCCTGCAGCTTTTAGATCCAACAACCCAATTTTTTTTATTTATTTAGAGACAAATGTATCTAAACGTCGCAGGACATCAGAGTTGAAGCTCTGATCTAAACGCACAATAGCATAGATAAAGCGGCTCTGACGTGAAAACCTTTTCCTTTTCTACAGAGAGCAGCTGATTTAACAGCGTGTTGAGGTTTCTAAAAATCTCACTGCAAAAATGCCTTCAAAATAAAATCATGTTTCATTTTTATTCTCTAATCAAAGAAGAAAGAAACATTTTCTTTTCTGGATTCAGCAGGCAGCACAAAGAAGATGCAGCAGCGCATTTCAACCACCAGGCGGCAGCAGATTCAAGGCACGTCAAACAAGTTAAAGGACCAGTACAAACAAAACAAGCAACAGCTACATAAAGGTGGAGCTCTTTCTGAATCATGACGTTTTAACTTAACTAAGGTAAGAAACAGATTCTCATTTGAGTCCTTCAGGAGCTGACGTCATTTCCTGATCACCTTTATGTCCCACCAAAGATGGCAACAAGCTCTCTACAGATAAAGTTTGGTCTTAAACAGCCAAGCAGTCAGTGGATCTGAATAAAGACAAAACGTGACAATATGTGAGTTTAGTTTTTAGAGGCACCTTAAATCTTTACAAACCAGGAAGTCCATACTTGCAACCTGGAGCTGGGAGATAAACCACATTTATCACATTTTTGGTTTTTGAAGATTCAATTTTTGGAAAATCAGGATTCGCCCGCCCCCCCATCAACAAGCTCTTTGGGTTTCCATATTTCAGTGACGTCAGCTCAGCTAGAGCCGCCATCTTGTTTTACAGCTTCTATTTATTTGGACTTGAAGTTTTTATTTTTCAATTACGAGAAAAAGTCGCAATTTTTTGAGAACTCCACTACAAAAAATTTAATGAGGAATGCTGTTCATCTTTTGAAGTTATACTTTGGTAAAAGTTTTACAGATAAGGAAGTACTTCATTTTTTAACACATCAGAATCAAATCCTGATGTGTTCAAAGGACTTTGAAAGGATCATGTGAAGAACTGAGTCTTATTTTGAAGAAAACTGCAGACTGGTCACGTCACATTGAAGTTTTTTCTCGTATTTTCAGGTAAAATTAAGGCTTTAGTCAGCAAACTTACTTTATTCTCGTAATTAAACAAACATTATCAAAGCCTGGTCCTAATACTCAGTAGTGTAAAACACCTTTTTGATAATTCCTTTTTAGAAAAGAAAACAAGAATTTTTTTTAAAATAAAATTAGATTTAGTTATAAAAAGAAATCGTGGCTATCTTGCCCAGCCTGCGACAATCAGGGCCTATTTTAACATCTCCTGTTTAAGGCTCCTCAGTGTTTCCACATGAACAAAAATAATAATGTTTAAGCATCTCTAACTTTCACAGTTTAATGTTAAAGACACTTTGGTAAAGATGGAGAGCGTGTGGCGTCCAGCAGAGACCAACATATTGTTGCTGGAAAGATGGAGGGAGGATGCAGCAACAGCATCACGAAAAACAAGAATAATCTATCAGGACAGGTGCAGGAGTTTGGTTCAATACTCTGGAGCCGCTGTTTCCTGTCTGCGGAGACTAAACCTGGAGCAGCGATTTGTCCGGTTAAAGCAGAATCTTCTGGGTTTGACTGAGTGTTTGAGGCTCATTCACACACACGCACACATTGTCCTGCAGAGCACCGATAAACACCAAACTAATCCTCTGCTGTTGCGTAATCTTGAATTGAGCCACTGCAGAGCAGCGGCGGACGCGATTCGCCTGCGTCTGTTTGGGTTTTAGCTCCAGTGGCGCCACCAGACTGAGCGGCCCAGTGTTTAATATTAAATAAATAGACTCATTAATAATTCATAAAGTGAGGAAGTGATGGATGTGTGTAGATAAATAAAGGACTGTTTAGTCCTGCTGAACAGTCTGACATTACAGCGGCTTGCCTGGTAAAAAGCATGTTTAGATTTTAAACTTTAACTGCTAACAACTGTAACGAACCGGCGTCTCTATTAACCATAAAATTACGTGAATTGAAATGCAAACCAAAATCAGCTTAATAGAAACACGCTAATTAAAACTAAAACAAAAACGGCATTTTTTTAATTAAAAAAAGCGTTTTGCGCCAGCATAATTTTTCTGACGTATTTTCCTAAATATTCACGTCACACGAGTCATGTGATCAACAGCTGGACGTTACTACTGGCGAAAACCACGAAGAAGAAGACGACAGGAAGTAGTAGGAGGATGATGGAGGGTTTTTGTTTGCCAACAATATTCTGCATTGCACAGTTTCATAAAAAGCTGTGTATCATTTGAACCTGTTGAATTAATTGCTCTTCTGTAAAATCGTTGACTACAATTTACCCCAAAACGTTCTAGATCCACTGGCAGATTATTTCACTTAAGGAAAAAACTGTCCTGCTTGAAGAGAAATAATCCACCAGCTGAACTAAATTTTATTTAAATCAATATTAAGGAATGATTCACTAGATCTTGTTGATAAGTTACTTTTAAGTTAATTTAGTCTTATTTCAAGTACAGAGTCGCTCCTCGGTTAAACCGTAGCGTATTTGTTTCAATCCATTCACACGTTTATACGACACCAGTTTTTTCAAATCATTTCTCCGAGTGAAATTTCACTTTAACATCATGTGAGCTGTGAAGTTTTCTGCAGGTGTGAAAGTGTGTGTGAGCAGAACACACAGCTGTAGCGTTTATTCTATGATGGTGTATTGGAGCCATTGTAGATAGAATAAAAGATTTAAATTTCCACCAGAAAACTCAGAAATTACCTAAAAAAAAACGTAGAATTTTTTGTGGATTTGCTAAAAAAAAAAACTCTGAAATTTTGAGATTAATCTCAGAAATTATTTAGAAAAAACATAAACATTTTTGTGTTTGAAAATTTGATGATTTTTGACTTTTGAAACTCAGCCCATGTTTCAATTTCTGAGATTTATCACATAATTTCTGAGGTTTAAAAGTAAAAAAAATTGCTAAAAATTGTAGAAATTTCGAGATCAATCTCAGAGATTTTCTAGAAAGAAACATGGACAATTTGAAAAGTCAAAAAATTTTCACTTTTGACACTCAGAAATATTTTTTTTTTTTCTCAAAAATTTCTGAGTTCGAATAGTTTAGAAAAAACAAAAAAATTAAGGTTAGTCTCTCAAATGTTTGAGAAAGAAAACTTAGAAATTTTAACTATTGAAAGTTTTTCTAGTAAATTTCTGAAATTAGAAAAATGTATGAGTTTTTTGTCCAATCTACAATGACCCTGATATGCTGTTGTATTAGAAGATAAAACCAGAGCAACGGCGGACAGTTTTACGACTGAATCTGTTCAACTTAACATAACTTCTGATATATTTTACATGAGGATTTCATTTTTGGGAGAGAGGTTTCTGTTTCCAATGAGGTGGAAGCTAAGCAGCGCATGCGCATTGACGACATGCTAACATCACAGCGCCACCTAGTGGCCTAACATGACAACTACAGCTGCTGACTCAAGGCGTTATGGCGACACATTTAACATCTGAAAATACCTGCAGTTTCCAGGCAGTTGTCTCTTGTAAACATAGCCTAAAATATTTGCACTCAAAACTAGATAAAAAAAATGGTAAGACTTTGTGGTTTTGTTCCTCTCATCCGCTGATCACCCTCCCCAGGCCTCCGTGCACCTCGGCCTGAATCGGACCGTACTCCACCACCTCTCCGTCCACCGTTATGATCCCTTTCCCGGCGCCCGGCTCCAGCCTGAGCGCCCGCACCTTCGCGTGCACCAGATGCTGGCAGTTCGTATCCAGATGTGCGCCCTTCTCCATGGCCAGAAACAGTCGGAGCAACGCGCTGCGAGAAATCCCCGCTGTGACGTAGAAGAGATGGATGACGCCGTCGTTCAGGCGGGCGTCGGGCGCCGCCAGGAGGTCCTCAGCCAGGTGGGACTGATGCATGGCCAGCATGAGGACAAAGTCTTCCTCCGGCACCAGCACCCAGTCGGACGGCGGCGGCTGATCCAGAGGCGGCAGCAGGGCGTCGGGAGGCCCGGGGAGAGATTTGGCGGCACTTCTAGGCGATCTGCCCTGTGACCTCCGCAGCTTCAGGGAGTTGTTGGAGTGGCAGGTGTTATTTGCGAAGTCATCTTCCAAAGTTTGAGTCAAACAGGAGGTGGGATTTCTGCAGCATGCCTCCGCTCCGTTCTGCAGACTTTTGTCCGTGTGGCGCCCCCTGCTGGCGGGGAGGTAAGCCAGCTTACCCTTGTAGATGCGGAGAGACGCCAGCCTCACCAGCGTCCCAACGGTGAACCGGGCGGCTCCAGCGTGGCGATACTTCTCGCTCTCCACGTCGACGTCGGCCACGAAGCCCCAGGCCAGAGAGAGGAAGGAGAAGAGGCGCTGGCCGGAGGAAAGATGGAGGGAAACCAGGTCCATGTGAGACACCAGTCCTCTGCAGAGCAGGAAACCACAGCTGACCAGCAGATCGTCGCCTCTGACCTGAGAGACGCTGAAGGAGAGAGAGAAAAAACTTTGATTTGATCACTGAATATTCTGTAGTTTTCACTGAAGGTTGGCCAATTAATCATTAGCCTGGCCATTGACTTTTTGTTCAAATCCCACTTCACACGCAGTTTGGGATTTCTCCCATTCACTTGGATTCCTGCGATAAAATTCCAACCGAGCCAATCAGAGAACAGAAGCAGAAGTTATGAACGATGACTTGATTTTTTCTGTGCTGTTTTAGTTTTGTAGTTTGCCTGTAGTTTGAGCTGTTGTTTTTCAGAGTGGGGGCCGATTAACACAGCTGATTTTGTAAATGTGGACAAACTGGTAGATCTTTTATGACCTCTGGAAAAATTAAAAAATCTCTTTAAAATCATAGGAACACAAAGAAAAATATAAAACACCAAATTCATTTGATTTGAAGAAGGACAAAGTTCAATCACAGCAAAGTGAAACATATTAGATCTGTTTTGATTCGGCCTGGAATGAGTCAAAATGAATCACGTCTTTTGATAATCTTCTAAATCAAACAGGATTGTTGTTTGTGTAATTTTAAAGATGCAGCATTTGGTCCAGAGGACGGAGGTGATGCAACGCGGTGAAACTCGCCTCTGGCCAAACTTCCTGCTAACAAGCTGCTGCCTGCGATTCCAACTTAACAGAAATATTTCGTCTTGATTTTTCAATGATGCACTCTAATAACAAAAAAACACATTTATATACAGGATTTATCGAGTCCAGACTAAACACTCCAAGCCAGCCGTGTCAAACTCATTTTTGTTTTGGGCCAATTTACGATCATGAATGCTCTTAAAGGGCCGGTTGCGCCAGAATATATTGATAAAATCTGTTCACAAACTGTTAAAATATCAATGAATTCTTAAAATTAAATCATATTATTGAACATCTTTTCAGCCCCACCAGAATATTGTGCTTTTGGTACTAATTTGGAAATATTTGCAATATTTCCGCTTATTTAATCAATCAATCAATCAATCAATCAATCAATCAATCAATCAGTCAATCAAATTTTATTTGTATAGCACATTTCAGCAGCAAGGCATTTCAAAGTGCTTTACATCATATCAAAAACAGAAACATAATGCAACATAGAATCAACAGTAAAAACAATAAAAACAACAATAAAAACACGATATTTATGACGATAACGGTGACTTTCTGTTACTGACAGTATAGATCATGGATTATAATCTGACATAAATTAAAGCTGAGGCAGCTGTTTAGTTCAAATAAGAAAGTTTTTGACAATTTTTTTAGAAAACTCTGCTGTAAACTATTAAATGATTAAAAAAGTGCGTGCATTTGTTGATTTTTGCATGGATTTCCACAATAATTCTCAAGAATGTGGAAGGACTGATTGATATTATTTGGCTGTAAACAGATAAAAAGTGCATTGGTTTTATTGGTAACATAATATTTAAGCACATTTAGCGTTTAGTCCAGAACCTGGAGGGCCACATAAAAAGCTGTGGCGGGCCGGATTTGGCCCACAGGCCCTGAGTTTGGCACACGTGCTCCAAGCGTTGGAGGACGACTCCACACGCCCTGCTTGTTGTGTTTGCACACAGAAACGCATGAAAGGCCCAGAACGGATCATTGCATAACAGCCGACACGTTGTAGCTGTCGCTCAGTTAATTCTCAAAGCCTCAGCATTCAGCTGGGAATAACACCAAATGAAATCTGGCTCAGGCCGGAGCAGGACAATGCACACAGGTTTTCTGGAGAGTCAGAGGAGAGCAAACAATGCCGAGTCTGGACCCTTCGGTTCTGGACAGAGGCGCTTTGTTTGATGAGACGCTGACTGGCACAAACATTCAGGTGATGAATGAACGTGGCAGAAGAGGAGATTCTGTTTTTACTTACATCTCTGTTTACCTTTGTTAGTTTGTTTCCTGGAATCCCACAGCAGAAACCTATCAACATTTTTCATAAACGCTGCAGAGAATAACATAAAGTTTATCTGAGCGCCAAACGTCAAAAAGAAACTGAGCGCCAGATTTTATGGAGGAAATTAAATAAAACTTTCAAAAGGGTTGATCAGATAACTTATGTTGCAGTCTGTAACCAAAACTCAGCTCAGAAAGTCTCCAGAGAAAGAAGTATTTTACTTAAAAAAGCTTAAATGAGCTTTACATAATTGCGTCGATCTAATCTACAATAAAGAAATAATATAAAATACATCAAATTTAACCACCTTACTGAAATAATGTCCTCAATTTTTGCCAAAAGTCAGGTCTTTTCCCCCCCCCAAATCAACTTGACAAAAAAATAAAAAATACTTGGGCCATAATTTTAGGGAGGTGACAATATTTAATATAATTTAAATATTAAATATATTATTATTTCAATATTAAACATATCTGGTGCTGTTTCTAAAAACTGCCGCAGTTTTATTTTTTATTTGTTTTATTTTTCTTGTTGGAAATTTGCCTGTAGTTCCTGTAGTCTCTACATATTTTTTTAATTTAATTTCAAAATACATGATTCTATTTATCTTTAATTTACCTTTTATTTTCCCACTTTAGGACAATAAAGGACATTTCTATTTTATTCTGTTTGCAAGTTGGACAAATGTAGGATTTGCTATTTGCTTGGTGCTAACTGCTGTTAGCATTAGCAACGCTTTATGGACATGAAAACAAAGGATGTTATATCGATAATTTTAATATGTCTTAGATAGTTTAATAAATGTACAATATAGCTCCAGTTAGCTACGGTCTTTCCTAATTAATTACAGATTTTATTTATTTCATTTTTCGCTATTTCATCAGGTTTATTTAACTATAGTAACCATGGATACAGCACCATGTTAACTAATACTAAAATCAGCCAATAAACACACTGTAATAACTGACCAGCTGTAGCAGTTCCCAGAACTTTCAAAGCTTATGAGAGGTTTAATCTTCTAACTTCCTGTCTTAGCTAGCTGTGCTGCAGTGATACCTGATTGGTAAGTACTACACATTCAGCTAAATATATTTTATGATTATTTTCTCCTTTATTATATTAGTGCTACAACTGACAGTATTATAAAAATGCTAAGTTCTTTGCATATTCTTGTGTAAAATTGTTAAAACTGAGTTGTTGTAACCCTAAACCACCACAAGGTGGAGCAATTTCAGCAGCCTCCACTTCCTGCTCCAATGATTATCTGTTTTACAGCTTTTCATGCAGCTCCTCTCTTATTCTTGGTGCTAAAACAACAACCTGCTGTCGGCTGCGCTGCCTGTAGGAAGTGAGGAATGCAGAGATTAAATCAGTTTTTTAATTTTTAAAAAAAACTTTGTATTTGTCCTTGACCTTTTCTCTTTGTTCTGGGTGAATAAACTCCCAATGATGATCAAACCATTAATAATTAAAAGCCATTAGAGAAAAGCATTTTAGTTTGACACAGGGCCAAGAGCCTCTGCTGGTCAAACACACCTCCAACTGCGGCGAAGCAACAAAAGCCTGCAGGTTATCTGTCAAGGTGTAGCTGCTTTAACACGGCATTAAAAATAAACACCATGTAAAGGAGCTACAAATGAAGAATGACTCAACCTGATGCAGTTTGGGACGACATATTTAGCTAAATGGTTCTTAATTTACTCAGAGTGGTTTCAGTCTGCTATAGTATGCTCTAACTGCATACCGTACGAAATTGTGTGACCCACGCTGCTATGCTACCTGTCTGGTTTGACTGGTTTCTATTGGACTCTGTAGTGACGAACTGATCTCAAATGTTTCCAAATAAGGAGTTCTACCTGTCCAAAAAGAACAATTGAACATGCAATAAGTGAAGATGGTGGCGGAAATATACAAACATTTGATTTTAGATGCAAAAGTGGTGCGGATTGTCATATTTTAATGAGAATGCTGCATGTGCTACTAGCGAATAATAGAAATAATATATGTATATATATTAAATAAGTATGTCAAAGTGATAAAGCAAAACAGTGAAAACATTTAAAAATTTACCAAAATAAAGCTCTGACCTGAATAAATAAAGAATGTTTTTGATATATTAATTCAGATCAAAGTGAAAGATGTGAACCTAAATGGTTGGAAATGCATCCCAGTCCAGGATTATCCCTGTTTGTAGCTCACCCAGAGTAATAATGCACAGATGCAGCCAAGGCGTTGCCTGACCCTCCAGGAAGGATTCCCAGTGGAGTGCGGACGGCTTCCTCCCAGTCTGGTCTTTCCAGCAGACCGTTTATCACCTGAAACAGAAAATGCAGCTTGGATTAGTGGATTGTCTGCAGCACAGACCTCTATGCTGCTCACAAAAAAAGTAAATGTTAAAACCATAACAGTTTTCATCATAACCTAAGAGCAGAGGAATTAAAGCAAGTAAACAATATAACATTAGGATTTATGTTTGTCTGGTAGAGTGCAGCTTTAGGTTTATATTGCTGCATATTTTAGATATTTCTCTGCTCTAACACCTGATTCCAGGAAATGAAGTACGTCAACATTGCACCATCATGTGCAAGCCTTATCTGAAACTATGTGAATTAGAGCAGAGAAACATCTAAAGCATGCAGGACAGTGAAACCAAGTGGATTTAGTGATTAGTTAACATTTGATCCCATTAAATATGTTTAAATAAATATGAAAACATTCTCGCAATATAGTTTAACATAAATTAATTTAAATGTACAAAAAATGGTGGGGAAATTTTTAGAAGAAATAAAATTACGTGATTGTATGTAAGTGATACAAACTTTATGACTTAGCATTTTAAATTTTACTCAAATTACAGTAACAATCCTATATAATAATATTATTTAAATAAAAGTAATAAGTATGTTGTAGTAGAACTACTCATGAAGGTACTTTTTTCTAAAACCTTACTCCAGTAAATATAATTTTAAAATCTGTTTTCTGCTACATTTAGATTCCAGTGGTTGCTCAGTGTGTTTAATAACACATGGGTGTCCAAAGTGTGGCCAGAGGGCCATATGTGGCCCCTTCACTGATATTTTAGTGGCCCTCAACAACAACAAAAAAAAAGACAGCAGATGGTTGAAACAGATGGAGAGTTCTCATTTGAGATTGATGCTGAATTATTATAAACGAAAATGTTTGATGCAGCAGAAAGTACCGTGCTTCTTTTACTTCACAGTAAATAGGAAGACATCTGTTTAGTAACTTTAACACAAAAGCAGACTTTAGGGGGGGTTAATTTATTAAACTTGACTAAATGCAGCAAATATGATCCAAAAAGTGAACAAAATTCTATTCTTATAGCTGACACTTATTTTTTCTTTAATTTTCGGCCCTAAAAAATCCACCATTCTCTATTCTAAATAAAGATATTTATATCTTTCTCCATTTTTTAACCTATGATGTCATATTAGAGCTATTGTAGAAAAAAAGGAGTAAATTTTGTCCAAAACACTTTCAAAAGTCTTTGTGTTTTTTTTCTTTCTTCTTTATTTCTCTGTTTTTGTTTTCTGATACTGTTGAGGTTTTTTTTGTTGTTGTTTCTTTATCATTTATATTTTTTTACTTTGGGGACTAAGTTGTTTAATGTGAATCTTGTGTCAAATGTATTACTGCCACTTGTTTTATCTTATAAAATTCAATAATTTAATTATTTAATTATAATTTAATAAATGTTTTGACTTTTTTACATTTTCAGAGGATCAAAACTCCAAAATTTGCTAAAAAAACCCCAACACATTTTGAGATTAATCTCAGAAATTTTCGAGAAAAAATAAATAAATCTTTGATTTTTGGAAATTTTCTGAGTTTCTAAGATTTCTAGAAAAAAACTCAAAAGTTTTTTCTCGCAAATTCTTTTACTTTTGGAGCTCAGAAATTTTCTTGTTTTTCCAGAACATTTCTGAGATTATTCTCAAAATTTCCAAGTTTCTATCCACAATGGCCCTAAAATTAACCTTAAGTATTTTTCTCAGCTCATTTCTTGCAGGGCTCTTTCTCTGTAACTAAATCCAGCTGCGGGGACGGACTTGTCTCTGTACCTCGTGCAGCAGTCCGTCTCCTGACACGATGACTAAAGCGTCCCACTGTGACATGTCAACGTCTTTCACCAGCTCCCGGGCGTGATTCTGCCTCTCTGTAAACAACACAAGCAGAAGAAGAAGAGATGTGATTCAGAGCAGTCGTGTTCTTCCTCTGGCATCGCTGCCCACTGCCAAAACTTCATCACATAACAGGTCAGAGGTCGTCTTCTTACAGGTCAACCTCCTCCTGTTTCAGCCAGATTAAACCCTCTGTGTGTGTGTGTGTGTGTGTGTGTGTGTGTGTGTGTGTGTGTGTGTGTGTGTGTGTGTGTGTGTGTGTGGTAATGGGTCTATTGAAAAGTGAGACACAAAAGGTTTGAGATCCAACGTAAGAGTAGACGCGTGGGGTGCTGCACTTTTAATCTCCTCTCCTTTTCTTTCAGTTCCTAGATTAAGGAATTGCGGAAGGAAGGAAAGTTGGTCAGCATCCTTAATGAAGAGTCGACCAAAATGCAGATTAAATTGAAGCTAACTAACTAGATGCACTTTGTCCCATGGATCTGAGGTTGAATAACTTGAGAGAGCAGAGCAGTGGCTGCCTTTAAAATAAGAACTTTTTTAGTGTTTTTAAACTCTAAAGAAATGAATATATAATGAAACATGATTACCACTTAGTTTGGAAATGACTGGAATTACATTAAATCTAAATACATTTATATTTTGTAACTCTATGAAGGTATTAGTGCAACAGCTTCAGATCTGTTGAAAAACTGTATTTTTCTGTACCATTGAAATGCAAGGCAGGTCCAAAATGGATTCATGTAAGAAAACCCCCAAAAAATGGATAAAAAATGGATTTGTTCAAACTCTACATCAGCTGGCAAGACTTCAAATCAGCGTCAATCCTTTATCATATCAGAAAAACTCTTGCTTAAAATCCAAAAAAGGACATTAAAAATCCTTTGTATGCAAATAAAACTTAATTTTTACATTCAAAACTGGGTAAATCATCAACATGTTTCTACATTTTCAGAACATGTTGAATCTGTTTCCTCAACTGATTAAACTAAACACAAAAATCTGTGAGATGTTACAAAGTCGTTTATCTACTGCATGTTTATAGCCGTTTAATAAAATTGTACTAAAATATGACTATATAAAGATATTTGTACGACATTTGAATAATCATTGAATAATTATTCATTCTGTTGCTAAATAAAACCTTCAACACATCAAATATTAGTCATTTTGATGTTGATAAAAAAAACTAAACCAAGCTAGAGAATGAAAACTAGGTTTTTAGTGCTTATATTTCAGAATATCTTTTATTTGTCTGTTGTGTTCTAGTTCATAGAATATTAAGTGTTTAATAAGATAATAGTACCTGCTTTAATTAGTCAGGCTATCAGCTCAGGTAGCCAGTATGAAGCCTGCTGCTTCGCAAACCTGTTTCTAATAACTCGCTGACTGTAGTTTCGAAACCTTATAGGTGTGATAGATAATTGTCTGCAAATATTTCCAGACAATTATCCGGAAGAATCCTTCTTTCAGCCAGCTGACCAGTTCTGTACTATTCTGCGCACCTAGCAGCAGGATAAAACTCTGGTTCCTCAGTAGCATTTCATTAAATGATTTTAAACCACAGGAATGGCATGATGGGAATTTTCTGTGGAACAGAAACTTAAAATCGTTTTATGACTTGATAAGCAAAACAAACCTGTGAAGGTAGCAGCTGGCAGCTGAAGCAGCAGGAAGTTTCAGTGTAAGAAAATGTCAGGATTTGCATCTCAATACAAATGCAAAGTCTTGGCAGTTTTCCTCAGCCAACACAAACCAGAGAGCTGTAGTTACATACAAAGGATTTGTCATTTTCCAATGTACACTGCAAAAACAAAAAATCTTACTTTTGTAAGATTTGGCCTACTTCTAGTGCAAATATCTTATTAAATAAAACAAAAAGTAACTTAAAGTAACTTCTCAGAAAGTTATAAAAGCTTATTTTAAGTTGATCATTTCTTAATATTAATGACAAAGTGCTTGTTTCACTGGCAAATTATTTTAGATATGACAGGAAAAATAAGTGAAATAATCTGCCACTGGATCTAGCACTTTTTCCAAAACAAGCCCCCATATCTTGTTACTTTTGTCTTATTTCAAGTGTGCTAAGATATTTGCCCTTGAAACCAGACTAAAAATACTTAAGATTTTGTGTTTTTGATCTTCTGCCCTGAATCTCATTCCAGAACATAGTGAAACAGTTTCCTCCCTTCTCTTGTTAACCTTTCCTCCCTAAAATCTGCAAAAGAAATGGCATTGAATCTCTCGTATCGGCTGCAGTCACATCTGAGCACAAACCGAACTCTGAAAAAAGATCAATTAGCAAAACGCCAGTAGAGCAGATACAAAGTGCAGCGATGGGATTTTAGAAGGTAGACATTGTTATCATGGTTGTGATATTTTTTTAACACAGTTGTTTGTAACTTTTGATTTCAGTTAAGCTTGTCTCTGCACTATTTAAGCCTCTCTGATAACGTTAAATAAGACATAAAAGGTTTCTTCTAATGAATCATTGAGAAACAATGCAGGGCATACTGAGCTTCTCTAATTCAAAAAATTTACACCAGCAGGTTACACTGTCAGCCACACCCACAGCAAAAGGTTTCAACCCTTTTTTGTATAACTTCCTAAAAATTAATTAGGTTTCTTTGCGCACAGCTTGTAAAACTTGTATTTTAGGATGTTCAGATTCTTTTGTATCATACTTTACCAAACGAACTTGTTCTTCCCTACAAAGTTGCTGATGATGAAAGCGAAGCTACTTTGTGCTCTGCACACTGTCCAAGCATCCTGGAAACGCTGTGCAGAAAGCAGCTGAAACACCAGGTGTTACAATATTTCAAAGAATAAATGTACATTTTACGAAGAACAACCTTTTTTTATATATCAGTTTTTTGCTGATAGAAACTGATAATCAGTTTTTATGTGATTATCCCTGAAGCTTCAGGGAGCTTCAGGGAAATATGTTACGGGCTGAGTTATCAACAAGTCAAATCAAAACAGAGACTGGACATGCTAACATTAGACCTCCAAGCCTTTCAGATGGTTTTCAGATTCAAAATTCAAGTTCAAAAATCCTTTGTGGATCCCAAAGGAAAATTAAATGTTGTTGTAACTCATTTTAATTGAAATTATCCAAGTTGTGAAGCCGGTGTACTGTATCTTTGACCAGGGCTTCCTGAAACACTTGAAAGATGAATAGGTATAATAGCACCAATCTGATGGTTGAATAACTTAAATAACAATTTAAAAACAATAAATATTTCTGTAGTTGAGCTCATATGTCTATTTATTCAATAATTAGCAGAAAAGAGGTTTTTGAATCAAAAATGTTTGCCTATTTTGTAAATACAGTTTTAGATTACTGTAAAATGTGATTAATTAATTACTGACCCTGAAATTGACTTGATTAAAAATGCAAAAATCGAGTCCTACTTCTGTTAGACAGACAGACAGATACATATGTATATATAAAATGTGTTTTTTCTGCACAGTGAAACCGGCTGAATAAGGCTTACTCAGCTGCAGCCAGAGGGCTGAAGGTGAAAGCAAACATAAATTTGTACCTGTGTACACAAAAATAGGGACACACAGTACCTAACATTGTTGCTTTGTCTGACACTCCAACCCACACAGTCGGGGGATCTTGATGACTTCCTGGTTATTAATATTATGCAGCATTCTCATGTTTTCCTGATACACAAGTCCTTCCTGAAACAGTACAAAACCTCTGGCCTGCTTGGAAGCAGATAACTATCTTAGTAAAGTGGACAAAATAATTTGTACTTTTTGAAGCTATAGTTTTAATAGTCATTTGGCCTTAAACTGCCTGAAATAGTAGATTTTTCTGCATTTCTGGCTACGTTCACACAGCAGGACTTGACGTTTAGTTCAGATTTTTTGCAGAAATCAGATTTTCTGTGTGGTCGTTCGTACTATTAATTAAATGTGACACAATCAGACTTCTGTGTGAACGGTTTACGACCTCAAAGCGACTCACATGTGCAGAAGAAGACGTCGCCCAGCAGCGCACCGTTTACAGAAGTAATAATGGCCGCCGCCGAATATGGATTGATTTCAAAGACAGTATTGTCACAAGATCAGAAAAAGAAAAAGGCAGCTTATAAAAAAGGAAACTCATTGTTTAAGTCTGAATTTACTGCATCTGGTTTCTTCTGGTGCAGAATTATGATGCATGTCTCACATCAATGATGTAAAAGTTAGGTGAAATGGGACATAACCGTTCTGACTGACAATCGGATACGTATCAGATGAAAGTGGCACAAATTGGATATTTTTGTGGGTGAAAAGATCGGAAATGGGCCGTTCAGACTGAAAAAGTCAGATTTGCGTTACATTTTGCCTGCTGGTCGTGTTTCACTCAGAAAATGGGAAGTCTTCACAAAAAGTCTACAGTAAGAATGAAACAACTGAACTTTGTTTCATTCTCCTCAATGAAACAAAGTTAATTCAGGAGAAACGGTAGCAGATGACTCAACATGTTTCTGAAGTCTTAGTTAATTTTTTTCTTATTTTTTCTTTTTCTTATCACATCTCTGTTCATTGTATTGCTAAAATTAGCAAACAGTTTGCGCTCAAGAAGTTTCAACAAGCAAATTTTGTAAAACATCTCCTGTAACTGTCAGACTCGATTGGACAGCCGTGTTAAAACTCCAGTTAGCTGTTCATTAGCTGTGCATTTTGTGTGAAATCTTTAAAAACTACAGGTTTTTAAACTTTCTGAGAGGCTGTAAGAAAGTCATCTTGTGACTACAGCAAGCGGTGTTTTTCTGCCACTGCCCCTAGAGACTAATGTGGCTTGCTGGAAATGGGGAGAAACAAAAACCCACAAACACACTCCAGCTCATCTCTGTGTCTACTGCACAGAGCCTCTGCCGCCATGCTGCTTAACCGTTAGGTTAAACAACACAGGTCCATGAAAGCAAGAACCATGAGTCTGAAGCTATTTTTACCCCAAAGCTATTACCACACTGGAGCCTGCCAGTAAATCACACAGCAAGCAAACGTGCAGCTATGAATCTCTGTGGTGTGTTATATTTTAATTTGTGGCAGTTTAATATGCTACGACAACACCACCACCATGGATTTCTGATGTCTGCTAAGTTTACTGCTCTGTCTTTAGCGTTAAAAATATGTGTTTGTGAGCCTCACACTGTAAACTCACTGGCAGCTAAATCAGCTCCACCCTGACTGACCCGGAGACCGGTCAGAAACTTTAAAAATGACTTTTTCTGATCACCTAAAAGGTACTAGATGGCTCCAGTTCTGAGCAAAATGGCTGAAAAGCATATCAAGCACATCAGTCAATATCAGTGATTATTGATTAGATTTTTTTGTTGTTTTAAATATCTGAAATATTGCCAAACTTGTGTTATTTTATCCACAGTTTTTCACTCCATGCTGTTGTTTCTTTTATTTTTAAGCACAACTATGAGGCACAACTTGAAACTGCTACTGCACCAGTTACTCAGCAGCCTGTTGCTAGGTAACCACAGAGTGAGTGAGTTGCTAGGTAACCAAGGAGCAAGTGAGTTAGGTGGTGCCACCAATCTGGCTTAGCAGAAAATCTCTCAAGTTTTCTGTTCATCCTGTGAGAGATTGAGCAGGAAAATAACATACTAATAACATACTCAAAATAGATATTAAGCCAAAGCTGTACAAAAAATATATAAATTTAGCATTTAAAATAATAAAAAATCATCTTTGTCTGTAAAATGTTTAACTCAGAACTCCTAAAGTCCCACAGTTTCAGCTTCACATTGTTGAAATTCTGTAAAAAGAAAATTATCACCTATTATGCACCTCTTTCTATCCAATCATTAAGCAGTTAATTAAAAAATAACCACAAGATCCGTCCTAAACTGTGAGCAGAAACAGCTGAAATATTTAAAATGTTGATGTTACTGTTTTTAGCTGCAGATGCATCTGATCAAGAAATGATGTTAGACAATAAAATGTTTATGTTTTTTATTTTAAAAAGTAACTGAGTTGAATAAACACTAATATTTGATAAAACAGGGTTAAGTGATTAAATGAAAAATCTGCAGAATGTTTTAATCTGATTAATTGATTAATCGTCAGAATCATTGATAGATTAACTGATTACTAAAATAATCGTCACTTGCAGCTCTGTAAATGATCGCTCAAAACTGGAAAAACACAATTTTAAATTTTATTTATAGAGAGAAGTTGAATTGAAATCAAGAACAAAAGTGTTTTGTAACCAACAGTTCTGCTTTAACTTCACTGACCCGACTCTTCTGTCTGTGTTGCAGGAACAGACTGATGCCCCGTTGCAGATCCACTGAGACTCCAAAAGGTTGAGCAGAGCACCGCGCGGAGCTGACAGACACTTCCTGCTCTGATAATAATCCTCAGCCTAAACAAAATCTCCTAACATGACTTTAGACGCAGGCACTCAGTGGTGAGCCACTGGGAAAAATATTCAAACTGAGGGACATCGAGATATGGCTGAACGCAGAGGTTGTGATTATGACTGTAAGCTGTAATTAGGGCTAAATGACATCCTCCCTCACAAACACTGTTCTCTGCGGAGGCTGTATGGCCTTAAATACATAAGTTTAGCTTTTTTATTTAAAGCTGCAGAGGACTTAAGTGAAAAGCAACAGTCAGTTGTGATTTTCTCCCAGAGAATAGAGTGGATTTGATATTAGCTAGTAGGTGAAATGCTGCCGCTTTGCATCAAAGTCAGACCTGTTAGTGTTAATGCTTATAGAAAGCAACATGTTGCTGCAGTATGAGAGGACAGACACAACAATATGAACCTTTGGGGAAAAACTTTCACTCCTCAGAGCAGTTTCAATGTCAAACATTCAAGTTGATCTGAAATATATGAACTAAAGCATAATTACATTCTACTTGAGATATTTTTGGCTTTACTAAAACAACAAGTTGCATCATTAAAACAGCATCAATGAATTTTAGGGAAGAAATTAGCATAACTATTTTCAGTCTATATACGGCAGAAATTAGCTTAGGAAGAGAAGGTACTAAATTGGTAACAAAAACATTAAATGTAAGCAAGAATTTATTTTATTTTGGGAGTGATTGATGAACTGCTTGTATAGAATGTTTGATTTTTTTCTGCTGGTTAACATTTCCATTAGAGCTCGATGATATGGGTTAAAAACTATCTTTTTTTCAAACCAATTTGCTTTCTTTTCTTAGAAAGAAATAACAAACGACAGAAAATATTTCAGCTGCTCTGAAAAACAGAGAAGCACTTAGAAAAAAGAACGTAGAGCTGTGTTTGTTTTGGCAATAAGTAAATTTTTTTGGTGTTTGGAAAAACCACCTAGTTGTTAAGTCACAATCGCCAGGCACTGCGCCGTTACCTAGCAACCCCAGCCTGTCACCAATCAACCCAAGCCGAGCTCAAGCTCCTTTGATCAGCTGGTTTTACTGCTGTATTTGTTGCACAATGGCTGCTGGAAAAGAAAAGTGTTTTGTTCACTTTCCACCCAGAAACAATTTGCTGCCTTGTTGTTGGTTATGCAGGAGGCTCCACTTCTGCTTTTCAAAGATGTACAGTTGTATAATGGCGCATTTGTTTGCAGCCATTTTCACGTTTGAGTGTAAATGTTGAGTTGAGGGGGGCGTGGCTAGCGGCAGCTCATTTGGATTTAAGCCTCAAAATAGACAGAACTGAGCAAACTAAAATCTCTACCTAAGATTGATTTTGTGCAAAATTGTAATCAACATGTTTTATATGTCTATAGATCTAATCTAACCTGTTCAAGGAAGTATAATAGGTCACCTTTAATCGATCAAATTGTTTTATCTCCAGGCCTAGTTTCCATCTTCCACATAACATTTTGCTTTCTGTGCCACTGTAAGCTAAAAAAATCTAATCTTTTTTCCACTAGTGCCTCGTTTAGAACCTGTCGGTGTGGTTCTTCACGCTGTTTTAATACAACCGACCCGTCCCACATCATTCCTGCACCTCCTTCACCTGTAGATCTATAGAACAATAATACGGTATGGTTGATGCTAATAGCTACTAAAAGATGGCGAAGACTTGATAAAATGTGAAAAGTTTTGGTATATTAGAGAAATTCTTTTTACTGAATTTAAGCTGAATTTTCTACGACTTCTCTCTCCTACATGCAGCCGCCTCTCATACGATGTCCTAATTAATAAATAACCGTTCACCACAGAACAGCTCCTTTATAGACACAGCAAATGAATTAATAATTTAACATCCAACAAAGCTTGTGGTAAATCTGAGCTGATGAATATTAAGTAAACCACAGCTGTTATTTATTCTGAAAGGATCTTTATGAAAAAAAGAACATATTTCGGTCTCATTAAGGAAATAAGCTTTAATTTCTTCTGTCATTGTCTTTGTAGATAGCTCAGCCCTGTAAAGTTTTACTGTATTAGTTTATTTTCCGTTATACAGAGACAGTCTGCTCTGAAACTTTGAGCTGCTTTTAAGATAAAAATTGTTATTTTGCTATTCTTTGATGAACATTTAATATCTTAAATGAAGATAAAGAGAAGTGTTTTAGTTAATGGTCAAAAATGAGTATGAAATTAAATTTAAAATGTTTAAACAACAAACCAAACTTTGGCTGTTACTGTTTTAATCCCTCTAATTCATAAATAGGGCTCTGTTTATGTTGTTAATATCACTTTAATTATTTTACTTTTATTCCATTTTTGTAGGTAGTAGTATCTTAGATATTCTGTTTGTTAAAGCTCACACTACAAGCACCATAGTACAGGTACAGGACTGTTGTTTTATTCAGTTTTTCTATTCCTCTCAAATAAACGTAATAAAAGTAAATAAATAAAATAATTGGAAGTTGGCCACTAAATTCCCGGTCAGTGAATCTCCAAGTTCTCAGTTATGAAAACCTGCAATAAGGAAATTAACGTTGTGTAAAATTAGCATTAAGCTACTTCAACGACTGCTGAGCCAACATTTTATTTCCTGGACTTTCTTCCAGGATTTCTAAAGTTGAGATAAAGTTTTTCTCCCGTTTCCAGTCGACACCTTTGTTGTAAAGTTGTCTACAAGAGCTGTCAAAGTTTCAGCACCGCTGCTGCCCTTCTCCAGTGAGATTTCTCAGCTCTGTTTTAACAGGGAGTTTATAAATTTTTTAATGGCTTCCTTGCATAGTTTTGTGATATCTAGGTCATTTCCATGAGCGAAGCCCTGTGTTTTTTTTAATGCTTATACAATAATTGTTTAAGCATCGCCACATGGGTTGAGGCCGAGACCTTCAACATAGAAGTTATGAACCTTAAACAATCAACGATGATTCGTCTTAACAGCCAGTAGATGTTCATAAACAACAGAATTAAAACTACAGCAGCACAACAATAGGGTTTCAGGGGAGATGCGTCTCCTCTGATAAATATTTAAAATCTGTATCAAATGCGACTCTGGACTAGAGAGGACTACATGCTTTACTTAATTCTGTCCGACAGATGTCCTAGGAAGTCTGAGTCGCATCAAGAAATCATCTTTATGCATTCAGATACTCCAATAAACACAAAGTCAGCAACACTCTGGGCAGCACCCACAGCTACCACCGAACCGAGGACCCAATAATGAGTTGATGCTCTTTTGTTATAATCCAAGAGACTCTCAGCCGTGTGCAGATCCTAGGAAACACATGAACAGCTACACAGGCAGCGACACTGCAGACAGCAATTATACTGCACATTTTAAGAGGAAATGTGTGTTTCAGCTCAGTCAGCCATCCCAGGTCCAGCTCTCTAAAAATACTGGGAGAGGCAGTTTCACTGTACAGTTTAGTTTTAGGCTGTTATGATGGAAAACCATGAGATGGTTCCACTGCAAAAGCACAAAATATTACCAAGTATTTTACTGTTAAACATTTGAGCTGCATTTAGTTGTGTCCACTGTCTTCTAGTCTTTAAGTCAAATAAATTTACCCAGTTTTAGATTTTGAACCTGAATGTGAGTTTGTGAAAGATAAACTTACAGCAGTAAGTTGTGTTAACTTTTTATTAATTTTGACAAACCTTCAAGAGTTGAATAAACTAGAGTTTTTAGGTTAACACTTAAAAAACTGAAAGAGGAAAAAGACAGGAGTGGGAACTATTTCCCAGAATGCTTAGCGGCAGGTTTCTGTATTCTGAGTGTGTTACATTGATCTGACTCTTGTGTTTTATTAAGGCAAAAGTTTATTTTAAAGCTTGAGGATAATGTCCTGTTCACACTAAATGTTTTTGAGCTGAATTTATTGGGATGTTTAATAAAATTCATCATCAGATCAAAAATTTTGTTCGTGCAATTTGAAACAAGAATTTAAATTATTCTAAAGTAAAATAAGTTGTTATTTTAACTTGATATTGTGAGTAAAATAATAGAGAGTTAACACTTTTTTTATCTTTACTAGCAGTTTAATCTAAATCCAGATTTGCTCAATTTATCTTCGGATTAGTTGCATATTAAACATCTGTTCTGCAAATATTGTTTATATCTGAAAAAGTGATATCACAGAAATAAATAAAGACATTTCAAAAAGCAAGTGTAAAGGGATTTGTTTGTTGAGAAAGCCTTTACATGTAATTCAGTTGAAGAAAGATTTGTTCTGGTTCTCAGAGAGGAGAGTTAATTCTGTTGCAGCGAGACATTAGTCAGAGTCATTTGGGAGAGATTAAGCAAAAAGGATTTATTTTAGAAGATTGACAATTACTGCAGGATCAAATTGTCCCTACTACAGGTCATACTGACTCATAGATGTTTACTTAAGGAAGAATCTATGCCTTCTTTATGATTAACAGGTCGAAAAGAACCTCAATTATTATTTTTTCTTCATGTAAACTTAAAGCCAGTGATTCTGTTGAATCCACTGGTCGTCATCTTCTCCTGTACTAAAAACACAGAAACCAGAAGAAAAACAATTACAGTCAATCTGCAGATGAGTTATCAGAGTTGGGGATTTACCTGAATTTTTCAAAAACTACAGCGGGGACTTTAACAAGTTAATTAATTATGTAGATTTTAACGGGTTAAAAATTTTTATGTAATTTTAATTTTTTTTAAATTTTTTATCCAAAAGTCCTGAGCTGGAACCTTTGTGTTGTGTTTCTGTTATACCCGTACATCTGGCGCACAAACAACACACAAAGCTGGTTCTCTCGTTCCACTTGGGGTTATTTGTTGCTTCAAAAAACGATTTGATGGGACGCTGGAAAAGAGAATTGTGTGCAAGTTGTGCAAAAAGGAGTTAGTCTATCTGTGAAGCTATTAAAGCCTAAAATTAGCATTTCAATGCTAAACATGTTGCAGTTGCACAGACATCCCAAATGCTCCTGTCAGAATCCACAGTCTGCATTTCTAAAGAAATATTTTTTCTAAAAACGTTACATAAATTAGTGGCTCCTAAAACATTTGAAAGCTAAATTGGTTTAATAAAAATTTGCACCAGTCTGATGGTTGAATAACCTAAATAACAAATTAAAAACAATAAATATATTTGTTGTTGAGCTGATATGTCTATTTATTCAATAAATTAGCATCAAAAAGGGTTTCTGAATTGACAATTGTGCTTAATTTGCTGATATGTTGTTTCATTTAAAATGCAAATAATTAATTATGGATCCCGCAATTAAATTGATTAAAAATTTTAATCAAGTCCCACCACTAATAAAAAAACATTTTATGTGTGCAGAAGGGATTCAGTGTTGGTGTTTATGTGTTTCTGTGAACTCAATGTATCTAACAGTGTGTAAACATAATTATTATATAACAGCTCTGCATATGGGTTGGAGGCTGCTGATCAGCATAACGATGGCGAATACATGAAAACAGGAAGAGGATTAAATCTAGATGAGTGCAACACAGATACAGAGAGACGAACACTCAAACATCTGGAGATTTTCAGTTACTGGTTTTGTATTTTATCATTTGTTTTGTGAACTAACCATTTAGCACTTCTGAAACCTGAACTGATGAAAAATCTCATTTTCTCAAGCTTTGATTCTAAGCTGTACAACTGATCTTAACTCCTAAATCGTGTTTTTATTCTGTTTAAGAAAAGCAATGATGAATTCAAGAGATTAACCTGTTGAAGAACTTGATTGGCTGGTTGTGGAAAATGAGCTGGCAACACATGGGAATGGACAACAAGCTAACTGTTATCCATTAACAATACTAAAATAGCTTCTGTTGAGCTCTGTTTTTAACAGTTTTTACAGAATTTCATCGACTCTAGTTCAAAAACTAAAACACAGAACATGATCAGACCTGATCTGTATAACTTTACGCTGAACAGAAATTCTTGAATAATTTGTAAAGCCTTTATTTTAAAAGCTTTCTTAATATTTTGTTCAAGTCTTGTCCTGTGAATCCAGTATTATGAATCATGTTGTCATGTAAGCTGAGGCTTAAGCGATTAATCGGATCAATGATGATGAAGCGATTATTGAACTGACTGTCAACTGACTTAGTAATTTAACTGGAAATCGTAATTGAGTCAAAATTTTCTAAAAGAAAAACACATTCAGAGCAAAACATATAAAAGAAACATCTATATCTGTAAATATATTCTACCTCATTGGCATAGTTTTGGCTTCACATCATTCAAATTCTGTAAAAACAAGAAAATCTCCTATTGATCGCCTTTTGCTTCACAGTTATTAACCAGTTAATCAAAAATTAATCAAGAGATCAGCCCAACACTGTATTGTAGATGCAAATGATCAAGCGTACTATAACGTTTTCTTATTTAAATAAAGGAATTGAAATATTTATTTGAATCTTTTAATTATTTCCAATATTGTAGAAAAAAAGGCTTAAATGATTAAATTAAAAATCTACAGAATGTGCCAATTTTTTATTATGATGATCAGCCATCAAAATAATCAATAAAATAATTGATTATTAAAATAATTGTAAGCTGCAGCCCTTCTGCCCTGAGTATTTCTAACATTCAGTATCTCACATATTTGTTAGCATGTATGAACTGCGAAATAAACATGTTATGGTAAGGAAGGCTGCTTCTCAGTATTTCTATGACTATGTGAGCACTGTGACCTCATTCTGTCACCCACAACCTCCTTTACAGCTGTTGTAAAATAAAAACATAATTTCACAACAACGAGGCAAAACTCCACTTAGTGTATCACTGCTTTGTTCTGTTTATCATTGCATTGGGTTGAAGCAGATCTCTGCTGACAATAACCCCAGGATTCTCAGAGCATCAAGTCTGGCTAAGAAATATTTTCTCCTGCATTTCACATTCCCTGAAGATGGGAACGTCTCTGACTTTTTCAGATGAAAAATCAAAACAAAATGATAGCATTTGGTGAAGGCTGTAGCATGGTGTGGAAGCTGGATTGCGAAACTTGAATCAGCAACTCGACTCACCAGTGATAATGAGTTTATGTATGACTCCTGCCTCATCGAGCATCTGCTGGATGTGGCTGTTATACAAGGTGAGGGCTTGTCCTTTCCCGCTCTGCGGGTTCACAAACAGCAAGATCCGGCAAGGACGGGGCAACGAATTCAGCAACACACCTGGATAAGAGAGAGAGAGAAAAAAAATTTAATAAATCACAGCCAAGGGTTTCTCCTTCAGGTTCAACATACATAACAGGATCAGCATTACAACCATGACTCAGCAGGTCAGTAGTGCACAGTAATATATATATTTATATGTACAGTATATACACACACACACCTCTCATGATAACAAATTTTGCTGGACAATGAATTGTTCCAGAAGTTATTGAGTTAACAATAATATTGTTTTTTTGAGATCATTTTCAAGTAATATAATGGTAATGATGGCATAATAATGCAGGAACACATTCTCAAATATCAATAAACTATAAATAATAATGAACATTTAACACTGGAGCTGGAAGACATTTCAAATATCCAAAAATAAATAAAGAAAACAACAAATAAAATGAATTATAAACTCTCTGTAAACAAAATTGTCCTTCAAAAAATGGGCTAGTTGAGACCAAAACACCAGAATAAAGACTTTAATCATGGCGTTAAATACTTGTCAACTAATTTAGTAACCTTTTAATCATTAACTGAGGATACAAACCAAAAAAAAGCCAATTACTGAAAGAACAACCCATTCAGAGCACTAATTAAGGCCAGACTGTATAAATAGTATATATATTTAGCATTTAAGATGAAAAACATCCTTTTTTCTACACAGAACTCCTCGAGTGGCATAGCATTAGCTTCACCTGGTTCAAATCCTTTAAAACAAATCTCCAAGCATTAACTAAAGGAATTCTTTGTCATTGCATTTTAGGCAATAAAGTGTTTATATTTTATATTTATACTTATATATTTACATTTTACTGAATTATTGTTTTATTTGCATCTATTAATGTATTTCCTTAAAGTCTGCAGAATGTGCCATTGTTTAATAGATTAACTGCCAAAATGATTGACAGAATTATCGATTACACAAATGATCGTTACTCGCAACCCTAATATAAATAGATAGATACATATATTTGATCAATCAATCAAGTTTATTTGTATAGCACATTTCAGCAAAAAGGCAGTTAAAAAACAAAAATACAAAGTCACAGATACACACAGTCAACGACTGAAATATTAAATTTTGTCAAGTGCCATTACTACACTTAAAAATATTGATTAATATTTCATTTATTATGGCTCAAAGCGACTCTTAAACTGATACAGCTTGAATACCTTTTGGGTTTTTTTGTTATGATAAAATTAAGTACGTTTAAATTTTTTACGAGTTAAAATCTAATAAATTAATACAAATTTATACATACATACATCCGCATTTTATTTTTGCAATTGTTGTAAATTTCTCATATAGTTTTGTAAAATCTGGACCCATCTTCAAGTGAGGTAATACTGCATGAGACAGGAAAAAGCTGTGAGATGTGAGGCAACAATCTATTTAATGTTCCTCCACAGCAAAGAGACACAAAGGACTGCTGGATACCCTGCTGCACTTTATCTGGGCTCTTATCGCAGCTGCTGAAGTTGCTAAAGAACTCGTTTAACAAATTTTACACCAAGAACAAATCACTGCAGTACAGCCTGAATGTACTGTCTGCACCCAGAGGAACCAGAAGAAGCAGTAATTGATGTCCTTTGCAACAGAAACACTTATTCTGTGCTGAGGCTTCACTGAACAGACTGCAGCTCTGACTACTCAGCACATCATGGTGATAATGGGAACTGTTGACTCACTAATAATCTGGTGTTGATGCATTTCCTCTGCACCAGTTGATTACATTATCACTTCATGTTGCAAACAGGTTTTTTATTCTTTTACTGCTGTAACTGAGTGTAAAACCAATGATCCATCCATATACAGCCCACTGAAAACTGAAGCCCATTGAAAACATCCTGGTTATTCCACCAAATATTGATTTGTGAACTCTTCCTGAGTTAAAACATTAGTGTTGTTGTTTCTAAATGATTATCAGCTTGTTTGCCTTGCATTTTTTTGAGCTGTGAAAGCACTGCATCTTTTTTGTTATTGTGACCATTTTTCATTTTCTGCAAATAAATACTAAATTTTTGCTAGGAATTTCAGAGACATGTTGTCAGTAGTTCATAGAATAAGAGAACAATGTTTATTTTACTCAAACATAAACCTATAAAGAGTAAAATCAGAGAAACTGGCCATTTTAAGTGGTCTCTTAATTTTTTCCAGAGCTATGTGTTCTGCCTGACCAACCTGATGTTCACACAGGATTAATCCTGTTCTTCGAAACAATCCTAAACAACTTCTAAGGAAGACCAACAGGTTTTAAAATTATTTTACTGACATTACAACCACAGATTTAAATGCAACTGACCGAAATTTTATGTGATTTAATGTGAGAATTGATGTGATTGTAATTCAAATGTATGTGTGATTGAATGGACATTATTATTTTTTATTTATTTATTTATTTTTTTTGCAAATTGCCTTGAGATGACATTTGTTGTGAATATTAATATATAATATAAATGTACTGAATTGAATTGAATGAATAAAATAAATTAAAACACTTAAAGAGTATAAAAGTTATGAAACATGAAAGCAAATGAAAAATAATGTGATGGTGCAGCAAAGGTTGTTGAAAAGTCCAAATGAATTCCTGTAAGAATCCAAAAATCAACCTTTTATAAAACTGAGACTCGTCTTTCGCTCCCTTAATACTGTCTTTTTCTGAAATCATTTGAAACTGTCTTGTAGTGAATTCAGAGATAAAAAGAAAAATGTACACACACACACACACACACACGACTCAATCATGCAGTAAGTTTCATGCCAGTGAGAGAAACAAAAACTTGCAGTGGTATTCCTCGTGGACCGCGATCTTTCTTTGTTCTGCACTCTACTGAAAAGCTGTCATAAGAAGTCTGACAGCTGATAAATGAGACACAATGGAGGCGCAGCAGCTCCAGTTACAAACCAGTTTCCATGAATCCACTGTGCTGCAGGTTGCAGCTCAGGAATGCAGAGAAACAGGTGAAAGAAAAATGCATCCACACTAAGACACAATCATTTTTGCATTTATCTTACAGTGGATAAGTAAAGTATTTACTGGATTCACATAGAAGAAATGCAGTCTAATGTATCAACCTCTGCAGGTTATATGTTGCTTTAAGGAGAGGACAGATAAGGTTTCATCAAAATACCTCATTTATAAAATTCATAAAACATTTATTACATTGTTTTATGTCAGGGCATTTCCATCTGCAAATATAGAAAAAGTTTGGATATTTAAAAAATTTATTAAAAAGAAAAAAAATGTACACATCCACAACTGCAGTATGAATCTGAATTTATGTTAACTAGTCAAAAATTTAAAACCATAATTTGTTTAATGAGTCAAACAAGACTTTAAAAAAAAAAAAATAGGATAAAGGTAATAGTTCTTTTCCATCTTCAAAATATGCCCAACTCTCCCTAAGTTTTCTGAACTTCACCGAGATCGGAAATATCGTAAAATTTCAGACAAAAAATTAGAAAATGAGGCAGGCATCTCTCACAGGATAATCTTGTAAAATGACAAATACACAAATCTGTATATATTAAACAAGCCAAGTATTAAATAACCCTCAATAGTCAGTATACATATTTTTACTGGTATTAGAACAATCAAACCTTTCTCATAACTGCATGTTGCCATTGGTATTTTTATGATTTCAAGGTGTCAAATTGCGAAGTTAAATTGTTTTGAAAAACAAAATTGTTTTTCCGTGTGTTTTGTCTACTTTCTAGTGCAATTATGATTATCTTAGTACAATTGAAATAAGTCAAAACTAACTAACAAGTAGCTTTTCAGAAAAACATAAGAGCTTGGTTTCAGTGAATAATTTCTTAATATCAATAAAAAAATACTAGTCCCACTGACAAATTTTTTCAGTTACAACATATGAGTAAAAACATGCTAGAGTTCCAACTGTGTTGCTAGGTGACAGGCTGGGCTTTGCTGTGGTTGCTAGGTAACAGGCTGAGCTTCCCAGGGATTGCTAGGTAACGGGCAGTGCC
Source organism: Alfaro cultratus (assembly GCA_903066825.1). Lineage (NCBI taxonomy): Eukaryota > Metazoa > Chordata > Actinopteri > Cyprinodontiformes > Poeciliidae > Alfaro > Alfaro cultratus. Next base: position 7,899 of record CAEFZX010020889.1, on the reverse strand, counting down.
TGCTAATTTGTGACGTTACATTCAGAAGGTTTTTAAACGGCTCATTTTCCTAACATCGAAAAACAATAAGTCATCACTAAAAACCAGCTGGGTGGTTTTATTAAGCGCTCGGTCTGTTTTTAAAAGCAGCAGAAACCCAAATGAAAGTACAAAAACGCACAAAATGTGTATTTTGCATAATACATCCCCTTTAAAAATCCTGACTGAACTCCTCTGGGAAACGCACAGAGATGCCCTCGTGAATCAGCTGGCATGGCAGCTGGTGGAGAACGCCCTGACCTTTGTGTGGAGTGGTGGGTGTGTAATCATGTGCACAACAGCCCTGTTTGACTAAACTGTCATGTCACTTCCTGTGTGCCACCCCTTCCCTTCTCAGAACATTCCAGTCAGCTCGTTTACAAACTCGGGGTTTTCCTCCTTCAACATCTGTGCTGCACTGGCATCATGGCAACCGGCCAGGGCAGAACATATATCTAATTAAGGATTGGACGGGAAACTTATTTAAAACCTCAGCCCAATACAGCCTTATAAACCAAGTAAAAGTTATATTTTGGTGGGCAGGCTGTCATGACAGCAGATAATATGTGTGGTGTGTTTTGTTAGGGCTGGGTGTGGATGCTAATGTTAACTGATGTATATCTGTCTGCACACTAATTTCGTAGTTAAAAACTTCAGGAAAATGCACACAGTTGTAAAAACGCCTTCAAAGTAAAAGTCATTGCGTGTCTTGGATGAAGAGGTGAACAGATTCAGAAGAAGTGAATTGCCGTTCTTACAAACTGTAGCAGAAAAACATAAGATGACAAAAACAGCAGCAAAGCAGCATCTCAACTATGTTTACTTGATCTGTGATTACAGGCATCTCAATCTTCCCAGATCTTAACAGAAAGTCACCGCTGAGGTACTTGCAACAGGAAATAACAACCTAAATGAAAGGGAACCCCGTACCAGGTTTCTGGGTGCTGAGAATACATGACTTTTTAGGTTTTGTGGGAAAGGGCCGTTTTGTGAGGGGAAAGTTTCTGTTAGGAAATGTCACTTCCTCCTCCTCCTTTTTTATTTTTTTTATTTTATATATCCAACATAAGGATACTTTTTTTATGACAGAGTACTAAGAACTAAGAGATTTCTTTGTTTCTATTCTCAGAAGAAAGCTACCATAATATGGGAATGTGATCATAATACAAGCAGAATAGAAACACAGTATTACTAGAAGGAAAATGCAGAATCACGAGAAAAAAAAAAGCTTTGATAAGAGTTATTAAAATGGACTTATTATGCCAATTTTTTTGTACTTCCCAACTCCTTCAAAAATCAACCCAAGCACTTAAAAAACCCACCCATCCGTTTTTTTATCAATAAGTTCATATTTTTTGGTGTCTGGAAAATGATACGTTTCAAAAACCTCCCGATCATTGAATCACATTCCATGGAAACTGCGTCGTTACCTAGCAACCCCAGCCGAGCCCAGCCCCGTCACCTAGTAACCCAAGCAGAATTCCAGCAGTTAGATTATCACTGTATGCAATGGCAATAGCTGCTGGAAAAGACAAGTGTTTTGTTGTTGACTTACCACCCAGAAACCACTTCCTGTCTTTCTAGTGGTTGTGCTTTTCAGAGATATATGGTTGGATATCTTTGAAATCTTTCCTCATACAGATCAAATGTAAACTTTTGAATTTGAAGAAAGTTGCAAAGAACTTCTCTAAAAAAATGTTCTCACTAGATTTTCTGGCATTTAGTAAATACAGATAATGTTGGTATTTCTAACTAAACTAAAACAGGAGAAGTTTTGGGTTAAATTCAGACATTGAGAAAAAATAGTGCATCTGTCTTTTCATTCAGCGTATCTAGATATCTGGTTCCCAGTAACAACATATGATAAACACATCTGTCAGCTCTACTGACGTCTCTATCTTTACCAGCAGTGAGGCAAACTGAAGCATGTGTGTCTGACTATAAAAGGATGTTAAAAACCTGATAAAAGTTGTTTTAAAACCTGCCAAGGTGTCAACCTGCTGAGCTGAGCTCACCTTGTGCCAATCTTGCCAGAACAATTTTGCAATTTAGATGGAGCTGTCACGCTCTGTCGAGGTTTAGCTTCGTAACAGATATAAAGAGAGAGAAAAAGGAGCAGGGATGCATTTTGCTCCATATGTAGGTGTTTAGGATGATTTGATCGTAACTTCAGGAAAGTGAGGATTTAAGGCAGGAATTTGACAGCTGTGACAGATTCCACCTGATAAATGAGCTGTGGAATAACCATAAGCCACTGGAGACATGGCATAGATTATCACTGGTAGTCAAATAAGATTCAATGATACCACCAATAAAAACTTTTTATAAGGAGCAACACACTGAGGCTGCTTGTTAAAGACACACAGCGTAACCCTTTAACAAATGACGGATTTTTGGAAGCAGAAAACACTGAACAAGCCTTAGAAAGCTTTCTGCTCTCAATACTGCTAGATTCAAAACCAGCAAGCTAAAGCTGCCAAGCAGCTCAGACTAATGCATCAAAAGGATGCCTCGTCTTCATTAACAACCAAATGTGAAGCATAACTTCTGCCAAGGAGGCAGGGTGTTAAATACTCAAACATCGTAGATAATGTCGGTGAAGTTTCTGCCCCATGCCCAGCTGTGGAAGCTAAGCTAAGCTCAGACACACTCCAGATGGGACAGAATCCAGTTTCCACATTTAAGGGATTAGTGGATTATCATGTATTACCAAACACTCTTACCCTTATCAGTCTTTACTCGTTTATACCTAAATAATTACCGAAGCAAAACAAAGTCCTTTTTCTATAAATATACTCAAGGTATCACTGAGAAATACAAGCAGTCACTACAAGCATGAATATTTTAATAATTTTAGAATACAATAAAATAGAATAGGATATAAAAGCCTGTATTGTGTACTCTGTTTACATCAGGAAGGGAAAGCTCCTCAAGCAGATTTTTGCTGAGTTGGAACCACAAAGGGTGTGGAAGGAGGAGGACGCAGTGGTTTGGCATCTGTAGATCTATATTAAGGAATAAAGAGAACTTACGGGACGTGAGTTTAAAAATGAAACGCATTGTGAATCTGGCGGTTGTTTCTGTAAGAGCCAAAGTTTACTTATGAACAAAGATGTGTGCTTTGAGAGACAAAGGAAAGATTGGAAAATAGATCGGTAACACAGTGGATTTATGTTCATAGTGTGTACTTTAAGTGTTGAACCGCAGAAAGATGAAAAACAGAAGACATGAACTTACAAACATGCTAATTTTATATTATGTTATTTTAAATCATACATAGAGGTTGTTCAAATGGTAAATTAACATTTTTATTCTTTAGAGTTGTTTAAATCTATTTTTTTCACATCTTTTTAGTTTTCTTAGCACATTTTCTGCATTTTTTGTAATTTCCAGGATATCTTCTTGTCGTTTTTCATTTTTCTGAGGGAAAACATAAAATGCTAAAAGGATTAATTTTAGTCAAAAACATATTCAGAAAACCTTTTTAGTACTCCATTTTCAGGGGAATTTCGTGATCAGATCTATAAATTATCCAAACATAAAAATGTTCCAAATAAAAAAATGTTGTTTCTAACCACAACAAACCAATTAAGTGGAAAAAAACCCCACTCAATTTAGTTATAAAGGAAAAACTAAATAAATATTAAATACAAAATATAAAAATAAATAAAAAGCAATAGATATGGTGATTGATTGACAGAGTGATTAGCTAATTTGCTTTCTGGATCAAGTGAACGATGAGACATTGTTCAAATCCTAGGTCAGCTCTTTAATGGATTTCAAATATTTCCTAAGGCTGTGTTTGTGGTAGACAGCTTAAATTTATTTGTGTTACTTCTGCTATTGCCTAACCAGGATCTAATTTCCACTTGTACCACACACACTGCCCAACAAATTTAGACATGACTAGACAGAAAAATATATGAGCTGCCACTGTTCTAAGACAAATCATAACTATCTGAAACCTTTGAGCCAAATCCTGCAGTTGCAGTTCAAGACAATGTCACCAAACTACTGTTGTATTTAGCAAACAGAAATAATTTTGGTAATTCTAATGGACCTAAAACAAGAGAAGTTTGGTCTAATTTAATAGTAAAACGTGTCTTACTTGCTGAATGTAAATATCTGGTTTCTATTTTACGTTCATTGATGATTCACTTACACTTCCTAGTTAATATTACGCCAACTAACAGGATGGATGATGAGCAAAAAGTTATCCAGAACAAAACTGAGATGTCTGCGCTTTATTGTGTAACACTGAGTTTCACTTCACTACTAAACCGTGAATCATCTGAGGTCTACTGTATATGTTGATGATCTCTGACTCCTTTGAACTTCCTCACTGTTTTATAATTAGTGATGGGACCTGATTAATTGCTGCATTTGTAAATAATTAACTGCAACTTTCGCAACAGAAAACAATACAATGACAAAATAAGCAACACTTCCAATTCAAACGGCTTGTCTGCTTCTAAATAATTGAATAAATAGACATATTAGCTCAAATACAAAGATACTTATTGTTTTAGTCTGTTTTTAAGGTTATTTATTCATCAGATTAGTGCAAAGTGCTATCATACCCATTCAGCTTTCAAATGCTTCAGGAACTGCTGATAATTCAAGGAAACATCAGCTGCTGTTGGTGCAGCCTGGCTGCACACACACATGCTTTTATACCGTATAGAAAACACTGATAGAGCTACTGGAACCAGCTGGTTTTTCCCTTCAATAACACAAACAAACAACCGGGCCTGAGCCCAGCAGGACTGAGTTGTCCTTTTTTTCTGAGAATCAGAGAGTGTGATTATTTGTAATTGGACGGTTCTTGAAATGGGTGTGTTTAAAAAGATGATGTCAGGATGAGCAATTTATTTTTGGTGTGGATACAAGATAACTCCCACTTATCACCACCCAACACACACACACCCCTGAAGTTCATGCGCAATCAGCTTAAAAAACTCAAGAGCTCGCTGCCAATGATCTGAAGGAAGCATTAACTCTACAAGTTGGAAATTTCTCTCCACTTTCTGTCTATCTCTGCCTTTTCTATGGCAAGCTTTGCTGCAGTTTTGTTTCCTTTAGGTTTTCATAGTAGGCATTTCCACTGTTTAATATGCAATCTTCAATGAGAAATTGCACAAAATAACTAATGTGAAGAATATATTTTTTGTTACTTTTTGTTGACTTGACAATTGTGTGTGTGTATTTTAATGTAAAGCACTTTAAACTTCCTTGTTGCTGAAATGTGCTTTACAAATAAACTTGATTGATTTTGTTCCATTTTGTTCATCCAACAACATAAACACCTTAAACAATCAGCTGATTTCATATTTCATCCAATAATCTGGTTTATTTGCATTCTGTGGAAGGATATTTGAGAAAATTAAAAGCCTAAAAAATAAAAAACATTAAAATGTATAAGAAAGTTTTGTTACCTGCAAAACTGTATCACATATGCCTCTGTTTTTTTTCATTGTTTGAAAATTAATCTATGAAGCGAATCAGAATGTAAGCCTTCATATTTCCAGTCCGAGATTAGTAATATATTTTCTAAATTATGTCAAAAAGACGTTATCATAAAACTGCTTCCATATAATTTCACTCTGAGCCAGAGGTAAAGTATTAATAGAGCTGTCTGTCCTCCAGAGTTCTGTGTTTGGCTGGGAAAGGAGCAATACCAGTCCTCCAGAGGACGTCCTGCACCAATTATCCTGCATAACCTCATAATTGCTGTTACCGTGGTTTCCAAACAACCACATTATTTTATAATGTTGTTGTGTTTCAGTTAAAAGAATATTTCAATGAACAGATACAGTATATGGGGAAAACAGTGGTAATAGTGACAAGTTTGTTTGTTGGGAATCGTTGGGAGAAATCTGCACATAAAAATAGGAACTTCTATCAAGAAGGATGAAGGGAAAACTAAATATTCAGAGTCAACATTAGGACATTTAGCCAAAAAAACTTACTTTTACTTTTCAGAACTTCAAGCATCTTAGAATAAGACAAAACAAGAAAAAGTCAAAAGCTATACTAAAATATTTTACAGTGATTGCATATTCTTTAAAACACAGTTTGTAATCCATGAAGCATTTTTGTGAAAACCAAAATAACTGAATTCCTAGTTTTCCCTAAAATATTGTTGAAATCTCTTCTCTTGACTCAGACACATAAACCCAATATTGTATATACATGGTATTTCAGTATCAAAAAATGTTAGAACCTTTTTTTCTGTGTTATTATTGGGAATAATCTTGAAATAATTTTATTTTCTCTTAAGTTCAACACTAAAACCATCATTAACATCTGAAGCACATTTTCTCATTCATGTCTTACAGTACTTCTGGAAAAAAAAAATACAAATCTACTCAAAAGAAAGCCATAAATTGATATCAGCCAATAAAGATTGGTGCTTCTCTACCTTTTGAGGCTCTCCATTAAGTTGCTTTGCAACTGACCAGTCATGACCATTTTAAACTGAAATCAACAGATTCTTACTGCTACACTAAAATACACAGAAGACAAAAGCCCTTATGGGGGTATTTTGATCAATACTTCTCCACGCCTGCTGCTACTCCCTGAGTTATGCTAATGACATCCCAGAGGCATTTCATCTTTTCATGGGCAACCTTCAGATCAATGCTCTTAAAAAAGGCAGCGTAGTTAAGCTTTCGCTCAGAAACAAGAATTCAAGAATGAAATCAGGTGGAATAAGACATCAGCTTCCTGACACGTAACATGACCTGGTAATGCATGTGTTACATCACCTCTACGGTTGTGTTACTTCTTTAACGCAGAGCAGACAAACCACAGAGGCAACCACCAGCTGCTAATTACATGCTGCACTATTCTCCACTTCCTCTATATGAAGGAGGACATCATTCACTGATTAAAGCAGGGTCAGACAAAGAGCAATAAACATCATCATCATCATAACAGTCTATTTTGGAAAAAAAATTGGAATAAATGTCATTTAATCCTTCTGTAAAGCCCAAAAAGAAGAAAAAGGGAAGAGCAGGTGGCTTTCCGGGTCAGGGCTTTTACATCTGTTTTATGAGGGATCAATATAATGCAAACTACTATTGATACTCAAACCGATAGATTAACAACAGTTGATGCAGATCTGCTCGTTGTGAGCAGGTGAAGCACACCAGATACCTTTCTGTTTTTCTCCTTCATATCCAAGCAGAGCAAACAGCTCAGGAGAGATCAAAAGACAGTAGGTTAGTCATGGATAGCAAGCTTTTGGAAAACACGCTTCTCTCTTTCAGGCAGTTTTTAATGTGGGTTTGAATTACAGCTCCAGCATGCAGTAACCTGTCTGAGGAAAACAGAGATGCTCTCTGAATAATTCTGGGAGGACAGCAGAAGTCACTGACAAAAAGGCAAGACCTCATTTAGACTAATGGTTCGTATGCAGACATCCTAGATTAGCGTGATTAACGATGGCTCCCAAGGCCGTGGTGGAACAACTTGATTGAAAAGATCCTCTTTCGATTAAAACATTCCTCAGATACCAAAGGAGGTTGGATATTAACAACAGCAACCTTGAAAAAGACACTTAACACAATGTCATGTAGCCTTGTGGAGAAAAATACATGTAGTCCATATTTCTGCTCAGCACTTTTGCTTTTTTTGTCTAGATTTATCCCAGCAATCACAACTAATACCATGAATCGGTATAAGTGTAAATGAATAATAGTACAAAAACATGACATTATTTGTTTGCTTACTGAATTATTGATTCATCCACCAAACAAAAATGTGCTAATTTTACCTCATATTCAACACCACCCAGTCTTTGGACTTGATATATAGTCCAAAGACTATATATATATATATATAGTCTTTGGACTTGATATATAGTCCAAAGACTATATA